>ML788987.1:50328-70165 GCA_009831015.1 Picea engelmannii
TAAACATTGCGTGCAGATCTACGGTCCAGTAATAAGTAGACCGATGGACAACTGATGTTATTTTTTGGACACCCCCGACCGATCTACTTTTAATGATGGGGGGGTCTGGAATGGAATGTTTTCCTGGCGGGGCCCCTCCTCTAACATGGAAGGAATCCATTGCTCCAGAATCCTACCACTTAATGAAAAAATTTCTACCACATACCACTTACCACCTCAGGGGGGGGGTCCGAAATACCACCTTTCCCCAAAAAACCACTTTTCCCCATTTTTTTAAACCACCCATTTTCGTCTGTTTGACACCTCGTCTTGCAAAGCGAATTCTGGGAAAATGGAGATGAAATTAAAAACACAAAGGAGGTTTTTGTTCATCACAGACTGAAGAACAAAAAAGTATCCTAGTTTTTTCAAAGGTACCACCAGTTGGGAGAATCGAAGCTGTCTTTCAGCCTCATTTTTCGGATTTTTGGTTTTCCTGTTACAGTCTCGATTTTGTAGGAGCTGTTATGGCGAGTTGGAGACGAATTTGGAAAAAACGAAGGAGGTTTTTGTATAGAAAATTCCCTTCTACGATAACCTCTTTCATTGTTTTCCCAAGTGTCATAATTTAATAGGAACAAATGTCTGAGTGGACCTCTTTTTCGCAAAAATCCGGCCCATTTTTCATGGCGGTTAGTTCAGGATTTTTGGGGATTTGTGGCTATTCTTGGCCGACGCGGTTGAATCCAACTTCCAAAAACTTGTTGGGAGATCTCTCTTATTTATTCATATGATTTTAATGTAAAAATGGGTTGATCATTGCACCAAGAAAGGATATTCTCTGTAATTTTTTAGATCCACCAGTAATACAAAGGAATTGGTGCACAAGATTCTTGCGTCTAGACATTGGTGATGTTTTTCTTGCTATGTTAATGTTTTCTTACTCCGTGATCACCCTGTTTTCAAATTCCAACTTTTAAAAGGAAGTTAAAGAACATAATTTACCTGAGGTACTCTGTATCTGGCCTTTTATCAGTCTGCATGTTATTCTTCTGATTTTGAGTTAAAGAAATTCTTGAATGTTTCTTTACTTAAATGAACCTCTCACTTGTTCTATGTTTCCATAACATTTTATCTTAATTGATCTAGTATCTTGGCTATCTCGCCTTGTGAAGAAGCCCTTTAAAAGTTGTTTATCTGACCTTTAGTTTTGACACAGACCCCATAGTCCAATGAGATTCTAAAGCAAATCATTCAGCCAAACACCTCAAATAAAAAACAAACTCTGTTCTGCATAACTAACCTAATATCCTATTTCAGACAAATCTAAATTTGACAGAGAGATCCCTCTCTGAGTCTTGGAGGGCTAGATCCTTGACTCAAAGTGGTTTTGATGGTGCCTCTGTGACTACCTCCACAGCCTTGGGCAAATTACAGAGTGCTAACACCTTCTTGAATAAATATTAATGAAAAGTGAGACATCCTTACACATAGTAGAGTTGCAATAATCTCTTCTTACATATTGAAGTCAAAATAACATTAAATTAAAAATAAACATTCGCATCCCATGAAGTAAGGGCTTGAATGAAACATCATATTTTGGTTCTTTGTATTTTGAAGCAAGAAATAAAGAGACCCTCTAGCACATGAAAATAGATATACCTAACCATTTGTCAAGGGTACCTCACGCTTTGGTACTAATTCTTCAGTAGTCTTAAGGCTAGGACAAAGTATAATAAAATTTCCAATTAGATCATGTTCTGATAGAATTATTTGCTTTCTCTTTTGATCCTGACATTGGAGATTTATTCTCTCTTTTTATCTTGACATTGGAGGTCTTTTTATATTAACATTGGAGATTTATTTTCTCTTTTGATCTTGACATTGGAGGTCTATTGGAGGTCAAGTTGTAGTAGAATGGAATCTTATCTTAAAAAAATTAATTATAGGAACGATATCATTTCAATAGATTTAAAGAGCTTAGTAACAATGTGAATTTCACAATCTCACAAGAAAATACACATCCACGATATATTTGAGCGGAAGAATCCATTCACTTCTTCTTAATTTTATATATTTTAGGAAACTAGAGTAGTTAAAAAAAAATTAGCAGTTATCACTCATATATTAAATCCTTTTAATAAATAATAAAACAGAATTTAAATATTGGTTATTAATAAAACATAATTTAAATATTGGTTATTATTTAAATGTGAATGCTCACTTGTTAAGGAAAAAAAAATTTCAAGCATGGAATATATTTTAGCTCAATATATAGTTTGAAAGATCTAAATAATATCTTTATGACAATGTATTTATTTATTATTATTTCAAATAAATTTTTGACAATTTAGTATCAATATATCATGTTGAATAAGAAAAAAACAAATTTTAACATCAGTATATCATGTTGAACCAGAAAAAAAAAAAAATGCAAGGATGGATGGTAATTTTAAAATTGAAATTTCCAAAATGATTCTATGGCATTTAGCCAACATGATAAGAAATGCTTTTACATTTTATCTGTTCAAGAGTGGGTACATTTTTTTTTTATGGGAAGTGAAATTTCCCTCTACATATGGTTCTCACACTCAACCCCTTACTCTGACATTTGCAAAAAATACATAATCCAAGGACTCACTCTTTAGACATGTTACCAATCCTCCTTTTCAACAACATTCATATCGAAAGTTCAAGTCGTCATCGTTGTTGCCTTCGCCTTCGCTTTCCTTTTCGCATTCGCTTTCCTTTTAGCTTTCCAGCTTTTCATTTTAGTTCTCCTTTTAGCTTTTGCTTTCGCTTTCTAGCCTTTCCTTTCCAACAACATTCATATCAAAGGCTCAAGTCGTCGTCCCCTTCGCCTCCGCTTTCCTTTTCTCTTTCTCTTTCCTTTTAGCTTTCTAGCCTTTCCAACCTTTCCTTTTAGCTTTCCTTTTCAGTTTCCCTTGCCTTTCATTTTGCCTTTAACTTTAGGGTTAATGACAACCTTTCCCTTTTCCTATGCCATCAACACTCGTCAGAAAGTCAGGAACCTCTAATTCCCCAAAAAGGGTATATAAACAATCACTTATAAAGAACATGGGCCCCCCTCCCCCTCCCTCTACTCATGGGGGAGGGGTCGTGGTCCGGCAGGTCTTGTTCCAGCGTGTTGGTAAATAAGATATGTACTAAACTACCGGGAATATTGGCCATCGATCTTGGGTCGAGGTGTGAAACCCACTCATTTGGAGGAAGGATCCGGGCTGTTAACAGGATCATATCGCAGTAAAGGCACCTACTCCTGGATAAAGATACAGTCTAATAAAAACTAAGCCCCACATAAACCAATTAATCTACACATCATGGATGATATAATAAACTTATTAATTCATAAAAAAAATTCACATTTATGTAGTATAAGAAAATATAGACAAAACATGGAACGTAGTTAGAAACATAACCGGAATTATGAAATTTTGACATTAATCCATAGGAACATCGGGAAATATGTATAGCATTTTGTACTGATTTGGATATTCACATCGCTAGAGAAATATCTCACATTCGCATAGTTGTTGGAATCTCTCTATAGTATTCATCGAAATGGAATACATAAAATGAAATATGTTGTGGCACATTCCGAAGATTTAAAATTTTTGTTGTTGGAATCTCTCTATAGTATTCATCGAAATGGAATACATAAAATGAAATATGTTGTGGCACATTCCGAAGATTTAAAATTTTTGCTAACAAGTTTTTGTTGTAAATATATTATTATTGTGATACGCTCTCGTCACTTACATATTAATATTTTATAACAATGATAATAAATTTTGGTTTGTGCCACACTTTAAGTCATAATTTCAATAAATATTCATACACTTTTTAAATAAAAAAGCTAATCACATAATAATGAGCTCAATTTGAATGTACAATTCATTAATTTTTATATAGGCATTTTGTTTTAAATGGGCATTATATTATTGTAACCTATAACCTTTTGAGTAATTTTTAAACTTTCTGTTCTTTCAACCAACTACGATATTTATGGAAGGAATTTTAGTGAGAAATATATTGATTTTGTCCATCAATTAATTTTTTTTTTTTTTAATATATCAGGAAATACTTTCATTGGCCTTATTACATCTAATGAGACATTGTAGGATAGATCACTACAGATTTACCCTAGATTTGATCAAACATACAATCTATGCTAATAGATTATAAGAAGAATGCATACCTTGTATTCAATGATTATCTTATTATTATCTTTTTTATGAAGCTTACAAGATCCTTATTCTCAACAAAGTATTCAATTTGCATGTGATTATATCTAACTTAATTACTCATGAATCACTAGATCTACCAATATTTAATCACAAAAATGAGAAAAATGAATAATACAAGCATTGGAGGGATAAAGAACATAGATATACATTAAGTTACAAAAATGAATACAAAAAAAGATATTACCTTGATTCTTTACTTTACTCTCAGCTCTAAGCTCCTTCAGTTCTTCCTTATCCTCTCAAAATTAGTTGGAGTAAGTGAGACATTATTTGTATCAAAATAAAGGTACGATGACATACCTTACCTGGGATGGTCCTCTCACAAGTGTTGATTCCCAACACCTCAATCCATTAATACATAAATAAGACTCTCTCTAGTTTCTCTCTAATAACAGACGACTTAGGTTCCCAATGCCCGAGCATGACCTTTCTATATAATATAGAAGTCTAGGAGATAGGTTCAAAGATTGGAACTTGGTTAGAATAGGGCATGAACAACTTTTTTGGCTCATAATGCATCATGGAAAACCCATTCCTTCGTGATATCCTAAAAAATATTTGAATCTAGAACATCTCGAGGGTGTTCATGGGATTAATGAAGGAAACTAATGGATTACCATGAGATTTCAATTAGTAAATTGTGGCGTAACACCCTTTTCAATATGAAAGTCACAACCCCACTCAAACATGATTTTTTAGTAGCAACTTCCGAAGAAAGTCTCATGATTTCAAAAAAATATCATTAGTAATCCATCATTATGTCTCAGGGTGAGAAATGCAAGTGTAACAAATCCCCCCTAATGTGTGAGATTAGAAAATGAACTAATGACCAAAATTAATTACCAAAATAGAGGGAAATAGAGTGGCATAAGGAAGGAGCACATGGATTAAGGAACGAGGAAGTACCTAGAAATAGACATCAAACAATCAAAAATATAGTTCATCCCAGAGGTAGGAATACCCATGCTCGGATGAATGAAAGATCATGGTCATAAATAAAATACACAATGGGTCCAATAAATAATATGCAAAATTGTAACACATGAATTTTGATCCCCAATGTAACATTGGATATTTGTAAGTATTATGAATGGGTGTGGGTCAAGTGATTTAATACGTAAACATTGTACATTGAAAAATAATGAAATGAAATACACCTTTAGTTGTAGAAGGGTAAGGGCCCGAGTAACATGGGGCTATGATTCCACAAGATAAGGGGTCTTAATGGGTGTTTTGAGGGATTTACATATATCTTGAGTCTTAATCCATATTCATTAACCGATTTTTCATTTATTTATTTATTCCTTTTTTCTTATTAAGTACTCAATCATTAAATTCATGTAAGAGGTTGAGTGAGGAATTCATCCCACTCRGTTATGATAACAGGGKTTGAGTGCAATCATCCTTGGGGGGAAATAAAGAGTCAAGAAAGAATGYGAGAAAGGGAAATTTAAGTAGGAATAAGARTATTTTTTATAGTGAGAAATAAGTGATCAAAATCATAGCTGAGTGTTAGGAAACAATGGTCATCCATAGGTSGGTATTTTATACATCTTGCTAAAGATGTMAATTATGCTAATAATGAGGTTGGTATTCCTGAGTGAGTTTCTGTTCAGAAAATTACCCAAGAGAAACATATTCCAATGGACATAGAAGCAAAGTGGAGCCTATAGAGTTGATGAAGTGATTGTGGAAGAAAGTACAAATATAAGAGTAGATAATGAAATGTTGATAAGATCTCAAGATGAGAAGAAACAAATTAATTCCTATATGATATAGAGTCTGAATAACCTGAAAAGAAAAAAACAACAAAGTGTCTAGCATAAGACATGTATCTAACACATGGAATGAAGATAACCCATATATCAAGATATTAGAGATGACTGTTGAGGTACGAGGCACTCAAGAAGTGATGGTAGGAATCACCATTCACCTATACATTCAACTAGAATAGAACCTTCATTATAAGAATCAAAGAGCGTGCCGAGAAGGTCCCCATTTAGACATCAAAGAAGTAGGCAAAAGTTAGATACTTTGCAAGAAGCGATGATGAGGCTCAAGCCACCTAATGTTGATAAACAACATAGGAAGGGTGAAGAAGTTGAATCCTAGTTGTTGGGCAAGACAACATATTTTCAACTACACAATTATTCATAAAATATTGATTCAAATATTTCCATATATCAACTTCATGTGAAGTCTTCCATTTGGTGGGACTAGTTGAAGAAGTTCAATCATATTGATCAAAAGAGAATCTCTTGAAAGTATTTTAGAAAGTGTTTTTAGAAGCAGTTATTTTTAGAACATTGTTATGAAAAGAAGATACAAGAGTTATTTTAGACTAAGATTGGGAATAGAACCATGGAAGAGAATGTGAAAAAAATATTAGAGCTTCTAAGGTATGTGGAATTCATCATGGATGAGAATGTTAGAATTCGAAGATTTCTAAGTGGACTACCATAATTATAGAAGGATAAAATTTAGTTTGATAGACCCAAGAATTTGGAGGTATCCATGAGAAATGATAAGTATTTGTATGAGCAAGCTACGACAAGTCCATGCTTTAAAAAATCTTTGGATGAAAGAAAGAAATCCAAGATTGATTAGAGGAGGAAAGGGTTCAAGATACATTTCTTCATGAATAGTTCACAATGATATAGGAAAGGGTAGAAAGAGAAAAATGATCCCAATATGATGGATTCCTCGAGAGGAAGACAAAGACAACAACCCATAAAGTGTTGGAGATGTGAGGGATACCACATGTTTAAATATTGTCCTCATACATGCGATAGGATGAGGACTGTGCATAACCTTCAGGAAGATGATACCATGGAAATCATGGGAAACAGTATGCCAAGGATTTGTGTATCCTTTCACAAGATACACAAAAACTGTCAATCCCACATTATTGAGGTGGAAGGTATGAATGATAATCATCTGATAGATATTTTGATTGATTTTTGAGTTAGGAATAGCTATATGCATCCTAATATGGTTGAAATATTTAAATCAAAGATATGTAAGAGTGAAAAGTAATTGTTGGTTCAACTAGCCACTAGAATGAATAGAAGAATCAATGAGTTAGTCAACGATTTCCCAATGAATGTGAATGGATTCAGCACTATGGGTGATTTGAATATCATACTACCGAGGTCATATGATTGTTTGGTTCATGTGTGTTTGTTTGGAAATAATCATGTTATCCTATATCACTACAAGAATGATTTCACATGTCTTTATGAGGAATGGAATTCAATGACAGTTCAAGGTATTCCAAGGTCTATATCTATTGGAGATATTTCATCATTACAGATAAAAATTTTTTTTATAAAAGGGTACGGAATGTATGAAACACATGTGGAAGATATAGAGAAGGATAAGGAGACAAATCTAGAAGATTATGGAGTCTTGAAGGAATATGAAGACATGTTTTGGGAATCACTAGGATTTCCATTGGAAATATGCATTGACTTGTCTATTGATTTAATGCTTAGATATCCCCCAATGTCCAAGACTCCTCACTATAGAATTATCACATCAGAACCAAAAGAGTTGCAAATGTAGATAGAAGAGTTGTTGAATAATGGGTAAATGATCCCAAGTGTTTCACCTTGGGATTCCCCAATTATTTTTTTGAAGGAAATTGATGGAACTTTGAGGTTATGTATTGAATTCATATAGGTGAATAAAGTTACAGTAAAGACTAAGTATACTTTACCAATGATTTATGATATTTTTTCTCATTCGAAAGGAGGAACAATATTTTCCAAGATTGAATTGAGATTGGGTTATCATGAAGTAAAAATACAAGAAGAATATAGTATCAAGACAACCTTTAGGATGGGGTATGGTCATTATGAGTTTGTATTGGTGTCATTTGGGTTGACAAATGCACCGACTACTTTTATGTTTTCAATGAATGGAGTGTTTAAATATTACCTCGAACAATTGGTTATTGTCTTCTTGGATGGTATTCTTATCTAATCCAATATAAAAAAGGATCATGAGAAACATTTGAGGATGGTGTTACAAGTTTTGAGAGAACACTAATTGTATGCCAAGATGAGACAATTCAGTCTTTATCAAAAGAATATCCATTGTTTGTGCCACATTGTCTCAAACCATGTCATAACACTATATCCCGAAAATATACAAGCAATTAGAATTCAACAAGAACCAAAGAATATTTCATAGGTCAGATCATTTATGGTCTTATCTAGTTACTATAGGATATCCATTGTTGGTTTCTCCAATATTTCACAGACAACCAATTCGTTGCAAAATAAAGAAAAAATAAATTGAATGGACTACCAAATGTGCATATATTTTCTAGCACTCAAAATATTTATTGACAAGTGAGGAAAAATGGAGATGATTATTAAGAAAGAGTTTCAAGCCATAGGCGGGTATTGAATACATCTTTATAAAGCTGAAAATTATGTTGAGAGTGAGGTTGTTATGCTTCTGAGTGATTTTCTATTGATAAAATTACCTAACAGAAAGTGATCATTCTATGTGAGCATTTTGGCCATAGTTGGATTTCTTGGAGACCCTAGTAGAGAAACTTCTCATTGGTCAATGCTAGATCCCTATAGGGGGTGTATATTGTCTAAGGGACTATGATGTAGAGATGTAAATTTGAACTCTTGGTTTCTGCAAAGTTATAGGAAAGAGAGTTGGATGGTTGGAATTGTTGTAGGAGTTGTGTCTATATGTTTTTAGTGAATTTTGAGTTGTTATAGTGGATTGTTGACACCCATAGGAGCATGTTTTTCCTTGACAAATCATATCCCCAACTCGAAGGTAACTTACTATTTATATAATTGGAGTAGAAGAGTCTATGGTTTTGTGGAACATCCTTCATATGTAGATGATTGTGAAAATGTTTTGAAGTATAAGTGTTTGGTCACTGTGTAATTTATATTTTTAATACTATGATTGGATGTTTCATTTACTCTGTATTATATATGTATGGATTTTTCATTCCTCTCTAAAAATAATTCCTGACTTTCATTAAGATGAACATATATCATCCACAATGAAAACTATGTTTTATTCAAAGAAAAAAAATCATTTGGAAAACTAGACATAAACAACCTTAGAGCACACATTAGAAAATCTAAATCAACAACAAGTAATCCACCTGCGGGTCAAAGAGCAATTCCAAAAACCAAAAGTATTAGGGGATTTCAATTCCCCAATGTTGGTTGGTGAAGGTATGAGAAAAAAATATTGTAATCCACATGTAATAGTCATTTCTAGTGAAAATACCCTCATGAATATGGGCACCCTCTAGGGGACATAAAATAGGAATTGAATATCTACCTTATGTACCACAATTACTTCCCACTTGAATTCACTCATTTGATTCCCTAGGAATGGTCACTATGGTTACCACTTCATAATCAATGACCTAGTGGAATAATCATGGGTCACGACTACATGTATGGGCAGGGAAAGAAAGCCTAGAATTTTAGAAATATATGTTTCCATTCCAATCCCAAACCCCCGTACATGTAATAATCCAATGAATACCAGCACAAATGAAGAAGGGATATCACTCTACTTTCCCTAATGACATCTCATGCCTGACACTTATGTTAGAGGTACTTTCTTGACAAGCACTTCCATGGTATTGGGAAACTCACTTTCCAATCCTACAACAATGCTATAAAACTTAATCCAATGTTAGTTGACTAAAAGTAAGAATCTCTAATTGTTTTTAGATTAAGGATTAATTTTTTTAATGGTTGTTGCGTATGGAAGATGCAATGGAATGGACCAAAAGGTGGTTTACGACTATTTAAAAGACAAATAACATCGAAATAATATAACACAATGAATGCATTTCTTTTCATTTGAGTGAAATGCTTATAAGGAACAAAAGGGAGATTTCATTTTTCATGATTCAAAAAAATATATCTATCACTCAAACCAAATGAAGCTACAAAAAGGTACCTTAAACATTTTAGATTCAACTCTCAAACAAATACTCCAATCCTACTTTTAATTGAAAACCCAAAAATTATTAAAATTAAATAGAATGCCATGCAAATTTATTTTTTATTTCACTTGAGATGCAGATGAACCATGAAATGCACTAGATACTCAAATCAGATAGTGTCTATGGAAAGGTCAGTCTTGAACAATATGAATAACCCAAGGATGACCAATTATCAAGAAAAATGACTATGAAATACAAGTTTCCTTTAATTCCACTTATGATACAAATGAAACTATTGATGGAAAGAGCAATGAAGTTTGGAAATAAAATGAACTATGATTGTCCCAAGGTAACTATTTCCAAGGACAAAACAATGAAAACTTTCCCAAAACAATGAATATTATGTGAGGCTTATAGATTCACTTGAAGGAACACATGAAACAAGAAGAACAAAATAATTTAGCTACATATATCCTACAACTTTACAATACCAAGAGACAACAAAACTTGAGGGTAAATTGACCAAAACATTTCAGAAATTTACGTACGATACATGGACATGGGTTTTTTCTCAACAACCTATGGCTAGTTGTAGGTTGTCTTTGAGAAAATAGGAACCATAGATTCTGGATATGGGTTGCAAAATAGCAATTCATAGATATATGCATCTATCACTATACACAGGTGTGTCCAGATGAAAAATTAAGAAACACTGAGACAACTTCAACGTAGATATGAGTAATTTCATGTCTTTAGGTGCCTAAAAAGAATTAGCACACATTCCATAGTCTACAAAACTTTTCAGGGATGAAAAAAAAATGGAAACTCACAAAATTAAGGAAGAAAAACTATTGTAGAGAATCATTCCTATGAGTAAGCAGGTTCCCTAGCCGACCTTATTACAACTATTGATATACCATAGGATATATCACTATGGATTTACCCTATATATGATGAAAAACATACAATATATGCTAAGAGATTAGAAGAATAATGCATAACTTATATCCTATGGTTGTCCTCTCATTATCCTTTTGATGAAGATTCCAAGATAAATACTCCCAACAACCTCTTCAACTTGTCACCTATACAAAAAATAACAAACAAACGTTCTTCTACTCTATTTGGAAAAAAAATATGATTGCATGGAATTAGATCTACTTTAGTTACTCAAGAACCATTAGATCTATGAATACTTAATAATGAAAATGAGAAAACATGAATAAGACATGCATTGGAGGGATAAACCAACATAGATCTATATTATATTATGAAAATGAATATGACAACAAATAATACCTTGAGTCTATTGCACTACCATCTTCAAGCTCCCTGAGTTCCTCCTTACCCTCTCTCACTTAGTGGGAATAAGTGAAAAAACTTCTATATCAAAATAAGGTTAGGGTGACCTACCTAACCTATGATGATATTCTCTCAAGAGTTAATGCACAACAACCCACTCACTCAACATGGAAATAAGACTCCATTTACTTTCTCTCCAATAACATAAGGCTGTAACTCTTATATGATATGTATTAGATTAGGTTCCAAAATTCCGCAACATGGCCTCTTTGATATGAATATAGATAAGGATAAGAGACAGGTTGAAATCTTGTAACTTGGAGAAAATATGTCATGCACATGTTCCATGGCTCATAATGCATCATGTCCAACCCATCCATCATTGATCTCCTTGGAAATTTCCAAATACAAAATATATTATGGGTTTCCATGGGTTTGATTAAGTCAATGAGTGACGAACCATGAATTTTCAATGAGAAATATGCGACTGAGTACCCTTCTTGCTAATAAAAATGTGATCGAGCTCAAAAGAGATGTTTTGGACGAACTTCTTAAGAAAATATCATGATTTCGACAAAATATCACTAATAGTTCCTCTCTAAGGCCTATGATGGAAAATGTTGTAAGTGTAACACTATGCATAAGATATTTACTAGTTGTGGAAATAATTCTCAACGCACTCTCAAACACACACACACGAAAAACTTAAGGATATCACAAATCTCATAAATCAGTTTTTAAGTAATGAACAATAAAATACCATAGCCTCACTAGAAACTTTCCTTTCACACATATACATTTCAATTTCTAACGAAATGAAACAATCAAAACTCATGGAATCAACATAAAAATACTTTCAAAAACCTTCTCAGAACCATGGGGGATGATTATAGATGGGAAAAATAACATCCCACTAGTTGAACTTCTCATTTAAAAAATAATATCCCACCGATTGAACTTCTCCTTGATGACTTTCAATTGCAAAAAAATACTTCACATGATATTGGAAGTTTGAAATAACATTATCAATGAGTTTGTTGATTTAGAAAGTGCTTGCATATAAGATAAATTAATTTAATACCACCTAGGCATGAGTTGTTAAAGACAATCAAAAATAGAAGCCAATAGTCATTATAGATGCAACTATATGACTTATCTTTCCACAAAAATGATAAAGACAATTAAAACCTCTTATCTAGAGGATTAGTGACTTAATTAAACTTGATAATCCACTTGACGTAGAACCCCACCACCTCCTAGGGCCCAATTGACCTCTCGGTCTAAGGATCGTCCAATTCGGGAGCTAGATCTACTCACAAGTTCCCACTGAACCTTCAATTTCACTTCCACAGGCCTTTTCCCTCTCTTTTGGGCCCAAAAATATCTTTCAAGGGGACTTGACAGGTCAAGGGAGAATTCCACGTGACCCTGGGCTTAAAATCGTAGGCTAATTCTCCAAACTATGAAGAATTTGGGACTTTGGAGCCTCCGTGATTCGGGAGTCTTAATAGACAAACAACGTGTTTCTTCTGAATAATGAATTAGTGGAACGTTGGACTCCCTATGGGATCGATAACTCTAGATATATGCTGAGATATACGGTTGTTAGAGTCTTCACCTATCTGGGCTTTAAGAGCTTTGAAAGCACCTAGCCTCAGATATTTCAGAGTAGAGGACCGACAAACAAATGTCAGCAACATATCAATGAATCTTGGGCTCTGACAGAAAGACGACCTAGATTTATTTTAGGATTCGAGAGTCTGCGTGTTTTCCTCATTACAACTCTTGATAACCTTGAGAATGGCGAATTAACAAAGGTCTTCTCGTCTCTCCATGTGTCTCCTCCGATCAACAACTAGGATGAGCTCTGCCCATCAGAACTCCGACAAATCTCGCACTAATATCCTTAACTTCACATATCCTGTGAAGTTTATGATCCCTGAATATCCTGATTTGGTGATGCATGTCCGCATTGATGGAATTCCCCGATGAACTCCATTCTTCGAGTCTTTGGGGTCTTGTGAATCTCAAAAACTACTTCCTTTCGGACTTACGAAATCCAAAAATATGATGGCAACGATCAATAACTCTTCTCCTCCAAGAAATCAATGATCACGATGAAATTCGAGGCTCCAGACTTCAGGAGCCCTGGCTCTTCAAACTTACCACCCCTCCAAATGTTGAATTTTTAAAGGGCCTATTCAGTCGCCATGTGTCCAATCCGATCAATAGCCAGGATGAATACCAACCTTTGAGACTTTGGAGGCCCTTCACACTCTATGCACCAAATCTCTCGAATACACGAAGTCTGAAGGTCTTCAAATTTTAAGCTTGGTGCAACGCCGCCACATCTGATGGATTTCATCTCTCCTACAATTTTCCAAACGGATCTCGTCCATTGACTTCAAATATTTGATAACTCTTCCTCCCTTATAGATTTTTGAATGTTATTTCTTCTGAGCTTTGAGATTAGAAGGGTTTAGATCTTGATTTCATGCCTTGCACTATTTCTCAGACTTGAAGTCTCAAAGGAATCTATATGTGTGTTCCTTGCATTCACTTTCCTTAGAAAGTTTCAACACCCTTTATCAGTGTCGGCCCTATGCACTCCTTGCACGGGTCTTTCAAAAGAATATTCTAATTGAAAGAGTATATGTGCACACATTGCACTCTCTCTGTGAAACTTTCCTCTATCTCTCCTGAGATTTAGATTCCTGTCAACGACTCCCACCCTACACACTCTTTGTGTGGGCACTGTGTGTTCCTTGACCAAGAATTTCAGAAGAGAAACTATTGAAACTTATAAAAATCTTAAAGACTCATTCACATAAGCATGCAACACATACATAGGCATGTAAAACATGTTAAACATAACCTCATTCAATCAATTATCTCAGAGATAGATAAACCCAAGAATTTTAAGCAATCGTCTTCTCTTATATTCAAACAAAAAGTACATATACATAGTTCTTACAATCTTCTCGTCTTGTCCTCTTCTACAACAAGAATACAGTAATATTCAAATTGAGTGCAAAGGAATTTCAACAACCACAATAGAAACAACCTGACAACGACAACATATGGGCATAATTTACAAGATATATGCATGAAGGGGATTCTCGAGCCTTCCCTCCTGGCTACCTACTACTATCACATATGAACTAAGCATCCTACGTATAGGATAGTTATGAATTTATGAGAATTTACAAAGTGGATAAGGATTGATGCTCAACATCTGTACAATCCTTCCATACATTAAAGAAATTACAATCTGCTAGGATCTCTTGGAATGACTTCATCCTCCAAACATTTAGAGGTCATTAATCACATCCTTTTGACAATTTGAAAATTCAAAAAGGCTCTTCCTCCTTTCAGAATCCAAATCAGCTCCTATATACGCATTGGATGATGCATTATCCTCCAACCTAGATTTGTTTTAACGTTGATGGTCATGCTCCTGCAGCATACTCCTTAGGATAAAAAAATTTATGGGCTCTTGTCCATGAGCTCTTGCATTGTTTTTCCATGTTTCTGAATGTCATATTCATTTACCCAACTAGCATCCTCTACTGGGTGACCCTTCTACTTCACCTAGTTTTCAAAATAAGTCATTCTCGTGGTCTTCCTACAAATCCTTTGATCTATGATTTTTTCCATCTGTGGCTTTTCTTCTATAGGCATATGTTGTTTCCACATAATCACCTCCTGGTCATTTGTCTCCTCTATGTCATCCATCCTATAAGGATATAGGTCTGCTACTGATCCGGATTATTTTCGGCACAAAATGAGAGTAGAGATATAATAAATAAATGCACAGAGATATTGCAGATATTCAATAATATAACATAAATGTATCAGATATGCAGCCATAAACACACATATAAAGTTATACACGATTTCAATTAATGAAAGAAATGTACATAGACTGTAAAAATGCAGAGTGAAAGACTCGCTAGAATTGTGGCAGCTTATCTTTGAGAAGAGATGTGACGGCTACTCACATTCGTAAGAAGATGATTAAAATGAGTATCTGAAGGCCTTTTTTTCACTAAACAGGAATTCCAAAAATCCTAGACATCCAAAAACCTAACCCTAGGGTAAGTTAGTACATTAACCTCCTGGGGTCGTAACTTTTGCATACGATCTCTATTTGGCATATGATAGCCCATTGGAAAGGTATTGTCTAGGAGATTCATTTGGGGGGCTCAATGATGCCTTTGTCTTTCATTGAGAATATCGATCTTGAAAAACCTTCATTTAGGCCCTCAAAATGGTCTCGGAAGTTAAAACTATTAAAAATAGTAAATTGCCAAAATTGCCAGAAAACTTTTTTGAGCTAGTTGGAAAAGGTGGGTGGCCATAGATATCCACCTGGATCAGATACATTCAAGATTGGATATATTCCAATATCCTCTGGTAACTCAATCTCATAACCATTTGCAGTGAATTTTATTAGGATCTTACAAGGTCCTATCTTCTTCATCTTCAACTTGTTGTATTTTCCTTCCTCAAATGAGCTTTAACTTGATTTCCAACTTCATATTTCACTTCTCTTCTTTTATAATCTTCTTTGATTTTGTACTTTTGACTTCTCTGTTATAACTGTCCTTTAATATGTTCATGAAATTCCTACATCCCTGCAACAAAGTCTTCTTCTCCTACTCTTCGTAAATCACTCTGTCCCAAATCTATCAAATCTGAAATTCCTCTCGGGTGCATTCCATATACTACCTAAAATGAATTTTTCCACGTGCTTATGTTTATTGAATCATCATATGCAAAATATTCCTGGGGAAGAATTTGATCCCACTGACTATGATGTGTAGTGATCAAACTCCTCAACAAATTCCCTAGAATCTGATTTACAACCTCAGCTTGTCCTTATGTTTAAGGGTGATATGAAGAAATGAAGGAAAAGTTTGTACCCATCTTCTTCCACAATGTTCTCTAGAAAATTCCTACAAATTTTGTATCTTTGTCTGAGACAATACTTCTGGGAAATCTATGTAATCTCACAACCTGTTTAAAAAACAAATTTTCTATATGAGTAGCATCAATGGTTTTCTAACATGATATGAAATGTTCCATTTTTTAGAACCTGTCAACTACTACAAAGATAGAATCACTCCCTCTCCGGGTCCTTGGTAATACCAGAACAAAATCCATGCTTATAGCACCCCAAGGCTTGTCTCGAATAGGAAATGGCTGATAAAGACCAGTGTTTTATTGTCTTGCTTTTGCATACTGGAAAATTCTGCATTTGTTTAAAAAATTATTCACTTCATATCTCATACCTTTCCAATAGTATGAGGAAATCAATTGTGCATATGTTTTTTCATGGTCAAAACGTCATGCTAGGCCTCCATTATTCTTCTCTTTCAACAGGTTGTCTCTCATTTAGCACCCGAGAATATACAATTGGATTCCTTTAAATAACCACCCATCCTGAATTAAATACTTTATCCATGGGCTTTTGTCCCTTAGCAATGGGTTTGCAGATGCTTCATAATCTCCTTTAAAATCTAAGTCTTCTTGATACATACCCTTAAGTTGTTCAAACCCTAATATCTCCACTTGAATTTCTTGCACAATCAGACATCTCCTACTCAAAGCATATGCATCCTTCTTTGCACTCCCACTAATATTTTTTATGAAAAAACTAAAATTGTGCATGAATTCTACCCATTTTTCATGTCTTTGGTTCAACTTCTCATGTCTGGTTATAAACTATAAATCTTGGTTATCACTATATATCACAAAGTCCTGGGGAATAAGATAATGTCTGGACTTCTTCAAAGCTTGAATTATTGCATAGAACTCTTTATCATGTGTGGAATACTTATTCTTTAAATCATTCAGTTTCTCACTGAAATAAGCAACAAGTTTGTTTTCTTGACTCAATACTTCTCCAACTACTACTCCATTAGCATCACACTTTACCTGGAAAGCCTTCATAAAATATGGCAGAACTAAAATTTGTTGTTTTGTTAATTTAGAATTTAATTCTTTGAATCCCTTTTCAATTTATTCTGTCCAATTGGAAGACTTGTGCTCTTTATTTATGGTATCCAATATAGGTGCACAAATATTACTAAAATTTCTCATAAACTTCTTATAAAAAATTTCCAACCCATGAAAAATTCTTACCTTGGATACACTCCTCATATATGGCCAATCTATGATTTCCTTCACCTTTTCTGTATCCATCTTCAATTTATTCGAAGAGATCACAAAACCCAAATATGTGAGCTCTATATTCATAAAGGAACATTTCTTCAAGTTGATTAATATCTTCTCCTGTTGTAAGCTCTTCATTACTAATGTCAAGTGCCTTAAGTGATCTTCTTCAGTTTTACTGAAGACTAGGATATCATCCAAATATACAATAACAAGCTTACCAATGAAATCCTTTAGTACTTCACTGATCAATCTCATGAATGTGCTTGGGGAATTTGTTAAGCTAAATGGAATAACAAGCCACTCATACAATCCTTCATTTTTCTTGAATGTTGTCTTCCATTCATATCCCTCTCTCATTCTTATCTGGTGATAGCCACTTTTCATATATATCTTAGAAAAATAACTTGCTCCACTTATGAAATCCATCAAATCATCCATTATGGGTAAAGGGAAACTATACCTGATGGTTATCTTTTTGATGTCTCTCGAATCTATACACATTTCCCATCTGCGATCTTTATTTGGACTTAACACAATTGGTACTGCACATGGGATTAAACTTTCTCTGACCAAACCTTTCTCTAACAGATCTTGGACCCGACTCTTGACCTCTTCATTCTCTCGAGGTGTCAATCGATATGATTCTTTGTTTGGAAGACTTTCTCATGGAATAAGGTCAATGTGATGACTAATTCCCCTAATGGGTGGTAAAGAATGGTTTAACTCATCCACCACAATATAAACAAATGTTTCCAACAATTCTTGAATTTCTATGGGAAAATCATCGACAAAAGTGTCAGGCAGAATAACTCTTAGCTTTCTTACAACAAAAAATTTCATTTCTTATTCCTTCTTGAATTCTTTCAAGAGATCGTTACCACTCATGAGAAGTATTATAGTGTCCCCAAGTCTGAACCCCGTTACAGATCATGTTATATGCAAAGAATTGTAAATATGTTCTATAGGCTGGTGAGCCAAGTTTTGTATAAGCTGTAGGCTTATGAGTTTTGTTAGGCCAGGGAGCCTAAGTGTTGAAGGCTAGGAGCCTGTTGGTGTACTTGTATGTATGCAAGTCAATTAATAAAATATAAATACCGCTAGTGCAGACCGACCACGATGAAAGAGTGATGGGGGACTGAGCGTCCACAAAGTGGGCAAGGGATCAAGGGGCTGAAAGGTGGGAAAGGGGCTGAGTAAGGAGCCTAGGGGCTAAGCCTAGGGGGCTTAGGCCTGGAATCATATTTTATTATTGTTTCTAAAAATCCATGTGCACATTCTTTTATCCTAAGTCCTTTTGTAGGACCCGTGATTCCCCAAGTGGTGGGAGAAAGGCATACGGATGGAACGCATGCAGTTCCCAGGGTGACAAGTGTCAACCCTAGTGCATGCAAATATAAGCCTTGAACTGAACCATGGGTGGGGGACGCTCCTCCAGTCTGAACCGAACCTCTGTGCGTGGAACCGATACGACCTCTGTCGGATATCCAGGATTCATCTCTGAAACTGTTAGTGGTGTTTGCCTGAGGAAAACCGTGTAATACCCTGTCCAGAGCTATGAGTCTGCGTCTGTTCTAGGCAACCCATAAATGCATTCCGAACCAGAATTCCCTGTGCTGGACTCGAGTGGAAGCATCCTGTGATTGTATGGGAAAACTGAGCTAGCCTGTGCGTGAAGCCTGTCCGAAATCATCATCGTGAGATCATCCTATGATTGCCGAGCCGTTGTTGGAAGCAATTGTCTGTGTTTCCTGTGGATTGTTGTGACTGTGTAGAACTGGACTGCGTGAGGCTGGTTGGCCTGTGAGTGACTCCTCCAGGTGAGGGAGTGCGCAGAGGGAGGAGATAACTCCTGGAAGGAACCCTGTAACTGCCATAGAGCCCAGAGAATTCCGGTCCGGTCTGTTCCTGTAACCCAAGGTAAGGGAGACTGGCAGTCGAAGGACTATCTAGGTGACAGAGAAGGTGCACTCTCCTGGGGTGGAACAGGCATGTGGGGAACGAGGGTCTGTGTGCAGTGAGCATGGGAGATTCCTGGGAGAACTTCTTCCTGGTGAATGTGAATGTGTTATCTTCCCGTAACCTCAGCCTAGCCTAGGACTCTTGCCTTGGGGTGGAGCTCGGTCCCAGCTCGGGGGTGACCTACTGTTGAGCTGATGAACAGTGT
>ML788987.1:78623-90251 GCA_009831015.1 Picea engelmannii
GGTGGAGCTCGGTCCCAGCTCGGGGGTGACCTACTGTTGAGCTGATGAACAGTGTGGTCTAAGGCTGGGAGGTTCGTGGAAGGCCTACACTTGGTTGGTGATTTCTACAGCTGATAAAAGATAAGTATTCTGAATTATGTTTTAACACGTTTGGCATGACTGTGTTGTTCATGTATCATGTTTTCCGCTGTGTAAAAGAGTTACCGTTGAATGCTATGGAATGTTTAATTATAGCAGTAACCAGATATGTCTCACTCTGTATTTTTAAATGTGTTTAATTCTGTTTAAATGCATGTGCTTAAAATTCCTGTATCAATTATGTAAACTTCCATGTACAGAATGGGAGAACCGAGGGGTTGGGAAACCTGGGTAGTGAAGGGTACACTACAAGTATGCTTAGAACAACTTCTTCATTTACTCCTTTGTCTTCTATTGGAAACAACATGTTCTTTCAACCATTATTCTCAAGAGTGTAAGTGTTCCTTATCCCATCATGAATGAAATTCCTATCATATTGCCAATGTCTTCCCAAAAAAACATGAAAAACGTCCATGGGTATTACATCACACAAAATTTCATCTTTATAACCTCCTATCTTAAATTCGAATGTACATTGTCGAACTACCGTCACTTGGTGTTATTTCTACAACCACGATACCTTGTATGGGTTTGGGTGTGGAGTTGTCTCCAACTCCAAATTTTCCAAAATCTCTGTGAACACCAGATTGCCAGTACTCCCACTGTCTATAATCACTTTGCATACTTTATCTTTAGTCTTGCAAGAAATCCTAAACAAATTGTTTCTCTGAATTGGCTATTTTTCCTCCTTCTCTAGTTTTATGATATTTTTCCTCATCATGAGGGTCTTTCCCTCCTCTGTTGGTTCTCCCTCCAAATTCCTCTTCTATGCTTCTAAAATGTGATATTCTCCACCTATTTCTCTCTTATTTTGGGGGCATCCCAATACATATGCCATGTATTTCCATAGGCATAAAATTTTATCTCTCCACCTCTACCTCTTCCTCTTCCTTAGGGAAAATAACTCCTTCCACCATAGTGTCCCCCTCTGGAACTTCCTCCCTTCTCCATATGGGTATGGTAATTTTCATCTTCTGGTTTAGGTTTCTAAAATTTCTCTCTCACTATTCCTCTGCCTTTGTTTGGGGATTTTACTCTATTCCATTGAGTTTTCCTCCTCGTCAGTTTCTCCTCAGCTTTTAGAGCTACCTGATAAGCATCCTCCACTATTCTAATTTTCATGATATTGATGTCATCCTGTATTTCATACCTTAGGCCATTTATGTGCCTGACAATTTTCTCTTCACCGTTCTCTCTCTTTCTTTCCCTGATATTCAACCTTTAAAATTCTTATGTGTATTCTTTCACTGTTAGACCCTCCTGTCTTCAATTCTATAAGTTCCAAAACATATTTATCTAGTAATCTTTGGATATAAATTTTTCCTTTAACTTTGATACCATCCTATCCCAACTCTTGATTTTCTACTTACCTTTGCACCTCCGATCAACTTGCACTTCATCCCACCATAGCGCTTCATGTCCTTTTAACCTCATGACAACATGATTCACCTTATTATCTTCATCAATTTCTTCATAGTCGAAGTAATTATCCATAACACTTACCCAATATAACAATTCATCAACCTCTAGGTTGCCTTTGTACATTGGAACATGTATCTTTTCTCTTGCCCTCATTTTTGCAACAACTCTTTTTCTCTCTTTTCTTCTACTAGTCCTTCTACTTCTAATTCTTCACTTTCAAATCCATTAATGTCACTAGCATCTGGTTCTCTCCTTTGTGTTGTTTCCATGGAGTCTAATCTCTCAAGGAGTAGTCTGATTTCCTCTTCCATCGCTGGATTTGCTATAGGTATGTCCCTGCATCTCCTTGGCGGCATAGTGCTAAAAATCCTTCCTCACGGAGAAAAATTTCAGGTTGTGATACCACTTGACGCAGACACCCACCACCTCTTGGGGCCCACTTGACCTCCTGATCTAAGGATCATCTAATTCAGGAGCTGGATCAACTCGCAATTTCCCAGTGAACCTTTCATTTCACTTCCACATGCCTTTTCCCTCTCTTATCGGCCAAAAATTACCTTTCAGAGGGATTTGACAGGTCAAGGGAGAATTCCACATGACCCTGGGGTAATTCTCCAAACTTCAAAGAATTTGGGACTTCAGAGCCTTCGAGCTTCGAGAGTCTTAATAGATGAACAACACGTTCCTCTCGAACGATGAATTATAATATCTTTGAACTTCCTGTGGGATCAACGACTCTAGATATATGTCGATATCTACACTTGTTAGATTTTTTGACTATCCAGGCTTACAAATATTTAAACTCACCTCCCCTCATATCTTTCAGAGTAGCATATCGATGAACAAATGTCAGTGACACATCAACGACTCCTAGGCTCTGATAGACAGACGGCCGAGATTTGTTTCAAGCTTCGAGATTCTGATTGTTTTCCCCGTTACAACGCTTCCCAACCCTTCGAAGTTCAAACTAACGAAGGTCTTCTCGACTCACCACTTGCATCCCCCGATAAAAAATTGGTATGAGTTCTGACTATCGGAACTAGGAAAAGCCTCGCACCAAAGATCCTTAACTTCACAATTCCTCTGAAGTTTGTGATCCTCAAATATCTTAATTTGGAAATGCATGTCCCCGATGATGGACATCCCCGATGAGCTCCATTCTTCGGTTCTCCTGGGTATTAGGAATCTCAGCACCTTCTTCCTTCTGGACTTATGAACTTTGGAATTTTCATGGAGAAGAGAAACGACTCTCCTCCTCTAATAAATCAACAATCATGATGAAATATGAGCTTACGAACTTCAGGATCCTTGGCTCTTCCAACTTACTATCCATCAGAATGTCTAATTTGAGAAGGGCCTATCCACATGCCAGGTGTCCACTCCGATCAACAGGAAAGATGAATTTTGGCCTTTGGGACTACGAAAGTCATTCACACTCTATGCATTGAATCTCTCGAGTACACGAAGTATGAAGGACTTCAAAGTTTAAACCTCATGGAACTTCACCAGATCTGGCATTTTTCATTTCTCCTATGATTTTTCGAATGGATCTCATTCGTTGACTTCCAATCTTTGATAACTCTTCCTCCCTTTTAGATTTTTAAATTTTATTTCTTTTGAGCTTTGAGATTCAAATGGTTTCAAACTCTGGCGCACATCTTGCACTATTTCTTAGACTTGAAGTCTCAAAGGAATTTTTGTGTGTGCTCGTTGCACTCACCTTCCTTAGAAATTTTCAACACCCTTTATCAGTGTCGGCCCTATGCACTCCTTGCACGGGTCTTTCATAGAGATCTTATAATCAAAAGAGTATATGTGCAAAAATTAAACTCTCTCCCTGAAACATTCCTCTATCTCTCTTGTGGTTTAGAGTCCTGTCAATGACTCCCAACCTACACAGTCTTTGCGTGGGCACTGTGTGTTTCTTGACCAAGAGTTTCAGAAGATAAACAATTGAAAATTATGCAAATATTAAAGACACGTTCACATAAACATGAAACACATACATAGGCATGTAAAACACAGTAAACATAACCTCATTCAATAAATTATCTAAGAAATAGATTAACCCAAGAAACATTTAAAGCAATGCTCTTGTCTTATATTCAAACAAAAAGTACATATACATAGTTCTTAGAATATTCTCCTCTTCTCCTCTTCTACAGCAAGAATACAATAAGATTAAGCTTGAGAGCAAAGGAAATTCAACAACCATAATAGAAACAACCCGACAACAACATCTAGGAATAAATTAAAAGCTATATACATCAAGGGGCTTCTCAAGCCTTCCCTCCTGACTACTTATTTCTATCACATCAGAACTAAGCATCCTACTTCTAGGATAGATATGAATTTATGAGAATTTACAAAGTGGATAAGGATTGATGCTCAACATCTGTACAATCCTTCCATACATTAAATAAATTACAATCTGCTAGGATGTCATGGAATGGCTTCAACCTCCAAACATTTATATGTCATTAATTGCATCCTTTTCATAGTTTCAAAATTCAAAAAGGTGCTTCCTCCTTTAAGAATCCAAATCAACTCTTATATATGTGATGGGTGATGCGATGTCCTCCAACCTGGCTTCCTTTTAATGTTGATGGAGATGCTTCTGCATCACCACTTCATTCTATGATTGATTAGAGGGACACAATGAAACATGCATAAATAATATTAGTGAAAACATGACTCACCTAAAGAGACTACCATTATTATGAGAGTGAAGAACGTTTGGGGCATGCTACACCTTTTGCAACCTTTGAGGTTAAAACTGGTCATCACACAAAAACAAAGTACTATGAAAATCGATTTTAAAAGAATCAATACGATTCAAGATGATGATATCAACCATAGGGGTAAATATTTTTAGAGGAAAAGGAAGAAAAATTTATTTTTAATCATATTTTCAACTTATCCCCTCATATATTTACTCAAAGTTTAAGTGTAGAAACTTATTGTACATGGAATTAAATTCCACATCCAATGACTACCCACTCTGTAAACTTTGGGTAGACCCATAGTGAGATAAACTACAAATACATGAAATTATTTCTAGTTTATCCCATTGTAGGTCTACCGAAACTTTACATAGAGGGTACTCGTTGGATGTGGAATTTAATTCTGCATAGAATGAGTTACTATAGTTGAAATTTGAGTAAACATATAAGGAGATAAGTAAAAAAATGCGATTTAAAAAATTACAATTTCCTTTCTTTCCCTTTGAAAATTCATAACTCCTATTTCATTATTTTAATTATTATTTTATTATTTTCTTTAGGAGGCCAATTTTATTCCTCAAATTTCACTTGTTTTTTTTTTCACCCTCTAAAACCAAATTTAGATGCAAAAACCTTACAAGAATTTTCCGTGAAGAGATGAAATATAACATGGACAAAGTTGTCGAAGGAAGAAAACAAAGTAAATACACTATGCTATATAATGGAAACATTGGATCTCAGATAATCTTATAAGATGGTCCAAACCGTGGCCTCTCTTATCCCCTTCACCCAATCATTGTCAATATTTTGATTCTAACTTCCATGATCTTAACCCACCCTTTTAGTGGAAATATGGAATTGTGTAGTGGTGGTTCTTTATTCTTTTGACGGGGTCCATGAAAAGCCCATTTTATTAATAATATCAATAAGAAACCACTTCTCGAGTTCCCAAGTCTCACCTAGATCTTCCAATTCATTGATTAATGCTTTATTTCTCTTATTGACTAATCCTTGATTCCATTCTTAAAATCTACCCTAACCAGGCCCAATATGTAGAGAATATTCATGATTAGTTTTTAAAAAGGTCCTTAATTTTCGGCAATTCATGTAAGATACATGTTTAGCTTTCATGTTCCTCGTGGATTTCGACCCTCTTATACTTCCCACATTATCCTCCCCATTAATAATGCTGAGATAAGAATGATTATTGCACAATTCACATTAGGGGTACCTCGGTGAATATATAAGAAATATATTTAGACATATATATCTCAAGACCAGGGGATTGATATATCATAGTATCAATGGCCATATTTTCACCCTTTTATCACTAACAAGGCCAAGGATGACATGCCTAGAGTGTACAACTACTATGTGATATTTTACAAGGAATTTGCAACACCCTCTCAGCACCTCCTGCTCGTAAAAAAGACAGAGGTTCATGGGCTTTTGAGACTTAGTGGTTTTAATAGTTATGAAACTTTACACAATTCCATCATCCATATAGCGGATAAAAAGATATGGCCATAGTAAGGGACTCTATAGAAATATATGAATTAAACGAGGTTTCCTATTCTCTCCTACACTCTTTCGGCTTGATAAATATGGTTACTTAGTCTTTCGAGATCAGATCATTATCATTGTTTTCATACATGGAATTATTTTGATGTCATGATCAATGAAATTTACCCATAATAAACTAGTTTCCCTAGGATATTTTGTGAATGCCATGGTTTTAGTGGAAATTGGAAAAAAAAAAGTATTTTTCACCTTCAAGAGAAATGAAATTAATTGTATTCTCGCCTCTATGGGAGATTCATTAAAATAGTCTCATCGTACACATTACCCTTTGCCGACAAAACTTTGGTTTGATAAGAAGGGAAGTAAAAGTTACATAGTCCTTCCTTTCCTTGACAAGGAGGGATTTCGGTGCCGATTTCAATGCACCTATGCAAAAAACTATCTTTCACTAAGTAGACTAAGTAGAGGTGGTCTCTCTTATTTATAGATATGAAATTTGAGGACATTGTATTCCAAGTACATATCGACGACATATAGAAAGAGCCCATTGTTTGATGCTCTCCCAACACATTGAAAGAAGTACTTCATCTCATTAGACCATCATTCTCATATAGTTTAACACTATTCCATTTATTTCCTCTACGACCTTCTTTATTTTGATGAAGATCCATAGGTTTAGGAACGACATATAGAAAGAGCCCATTGTTTGATGCTCTCCCAACACATTGAAAAAAAGACTTCATCTCATTAGACCATCATTCTCATATAGTTTAACACTATTCCATTTATTTCCTCTACGACCTTCTTTATTTTGATGAAGATCCATAGGTTTAGGAAGACATGCATTCCCTCTATACATATTCTACGAACCCATATATTTCGCTAACGTATTTTTTGTAGCATAAAAATAATGAGATCTATTTCTGTTTGTCGGCTAGAGCTCGTTATTTTCTCTTTCTAGTGAGTGTTTATATTCTTGGAGTTTCCCCACACAACTTATTGGAGGATGCAATAATCTTCTCGAAAAGTGAGATAAACATGGAGAATTTGAGATGAGATCTTCAAATCACATCTGATGTCCATGTGGGTTGCATGTATATAGCCATTCCCATTGATGTTATATTACTACTATATTATATATATTCATTTTAATGACGATATCCTTAGACCACATGGATACACCAAACTCAAGTTGTTTTATAGTTCAAGAGTTACCCTTGCCTAGATAAGGCTTTCCTTGTATAATTGTCATAGTGAATTAGATCACCATATTCCTTGGGAGAATTCTACATGTTGGATGTATTCCCTACATTTTATTTAGAATATCACCATTCTATGGCATATGACTATCATAAATGTCTATCCCTTTTCATTTTGGAGATCTTTGAAGCAAAATATTTCTTTTCTCTTTTTTTTAGAAAAATCTTCCAAAGTGACCTTTATTATGTATGATTACTTCTACATTCAAATATATTTAAGAGACCCCATGAACCACATTTAAATATTTGATATTAATAAATACAACTAATGACTTTTCTATCTCCCAAAACTTATATTTTCAACTACCTCTCAATAAGCTTTTCCAATTAGAAAAAAAAAAAATTTCCTAAATATTCTATCCATCCATTTTTTTTTTTAACATTTTCATACCTTTATTATTGATATGCCAGTATGTGGTCGTTATATGTTATTTAATTTTAACACACTAATCATGTGCTTCCTCCATCCTTTCCCTTTGAAGATTTCCATATATTTTCTTGCTCAAACGATGCTTAGATATGCGAATATTCTTACTGCATATGAAATCCTTCTTCCCATATCCATATGTGAAAATACAAGATCCGGTCTATATATCCATAACTATATTAAAAGATGGATTTTTGTTACCCGTAGTTTGCATGATTTTGACCCTTCAACTATGTGTATAAAAGAGGTGCCAATTTGGATACGTCTCCCAAATTTGCCCCTTATTTTTTCGCATATATCACTTTTAAAGGATATTCGAAGCACTTTGGATAATTATATCAAAATAGTTCTAGATAGGGTATTTTAGTATATGCCCAAATATGTGTTGCCATTAACATTAGTTAGGCCTATTAAATGCTATTATAAAGTGGTTATTTTATATGGGTTCATAGTTTGGATTATCATAAAGATTGTTTCTTGTTTTTAGTGTCATCTATATCAACAACTATGCAATCTTATCTTCAAAAATGAACAAAATATATAAACCTACGCTGGAATGATGGCAAGAATGTGAGAAACCATACCAAGAGGTTGAACAATATGAGAATGATGTCAATCACAACTCTATTGTTTATATAGAAAGATGAATAAGGATAGACAAGATGACATGAATCCCTTGAAGATGATGATTATGAATGAAGCCCATATATAAAATCAAGAGAAAGGAGAAATATGAGAATTTAAGTAAGGATTTCACACACATTTCAAATTGTGGACATCTTATTTCTCCATCAAATCATAACCATTTGATTCTTTATTAGTCCCTCCCAAAGAACGATTATAGCAATCAATTTGCTATTGATTTGACATTAATTTGCTTTATATTTTAAATTTGTTTGTAAAATGTAATGTTTAACTTAAGAAAATAAATATATATATTTTGATATAGTAAAAATATTTATTTTTCACCCGGATGGGGTGTTCGAGAAGGCACCTGGCACACAGAGGAGATGCGGAGAAGCCAACAAAGCACCGAGGCATGTTCCCGGCTCGTGCCTATTTCTGTCGGCACCCTCCTGCATTAAATTGAATTTACGACGATGGGAGGGGCATTTACTCGAGCTCCCTCGACCTCCATTTCGCAGAGTGCAATGACTCAGTTTGTTTTTGTTCTCATTCTGCAGCTTCAGTCTGGTTTTGTTGGTCTGCTCATGGTGCTTATGCCACCCCGATCGCTCCTTGTCCTCCCCCTTGGTCTAGCAGACCATTCCCACTTACCAAGCCACACCATGCCGCTCCAGCGAGTTAGACCGCGCAGGGGTTCTCCTTGGCACCCTCGACGACCTCACACTTCGTCTTCACCCCCTGGTTCACCTTCAACTTTATCCTCGCCGCTCTGATTGCCTGAGTTAGCCATTCACACTTCCTCCACCGTACCTATTCTGAGCTTCAATTGCCTGGACATAATCGACACCAGCCCGAACCCTTCTTGGTGCCACCTCTTCGCTCCTTCAACTTCCAAGTACTCCTTTCCTCCTCCTGCGCCGGATTTTTCCTCCACGAAATCACCCACGGGGGCGCCCTCTCATAGTCGACCAGCCTGTAACAAGGAGTTGATGTCCTCTAACCCAACAGTGGACTTGTTGTCACGAGAAAACCTTACCATCCTTTATGAATTGGTCTTCGAACTCCGTCAGGGAGTGGATGACCTCTATTTTCGATTAAAGAAGGTGGATGGGAGGCTTTCAACCCTCCTCCATCTTCTCTCCACTTGCCAAGATGCCCCTCCCACTGCTTCAGAAGAAGCACCTTCCACTGCAAGCAACAACGAGACTTGCCGGCAGTAGGACGCAGCAGAGGACGACGAGGAGCCGATTCGGCAGGAGCTCAAGCAAGCAGTCATGGCCATAGAGAAGCAGGAGCAAATACCATCGGGCAACGCTGAGGTTGTTAAGGGATCGGTTCGGCAGGAGGTGAAGGAGGTGGTCGTCATTAGTCTGTAGGTTCACATCCCGACGACAGATGCCGAGATGGTTGCTAGCGAGGATGCGCGTACCAGGGGAGATGACATGCAATGGGCAACCAGCGGGACACCTGTCGAAGAGGAGATGTGGCCAGGCTTTCTGCCAGAGTATGTGCCAGACTATACGCCAATTGTCTAACCCCTACAGGGGGATGTTTTTTTATATATATCTTCCTCGAGTGATATCTTTGCTAGCTAAGCTTTCTGTTTATTTTAAGACTAATAAGAACTCTGGTGTTAGAATTGTCCGGTTGGCTGAATTGGTTTCTCCTTCTGGAGTAGTTCAGTAATTACAACCAGGATGACACTCAGTTTTGTACTTTTGGTTTGATCCTTCGAAGGCCTTTATATATAAAATTACTTACTTACAAAAATATATATATATATATATTTATTTTTCTCATCTCTAATTGGTTAATATATTCCAAGTCTTATTGTTTCCTTCACTTATTTCAATATTTAAAATTATTTGCATAATCAATAACAGTAGATTCTAATTGGTTGTACAACATATATAGCATTTATTACACCACCACAATAAATTTTTTTTTTCTAAATTTACATTTCCTTAGAAGAATAAATGACTAATAATGTTAATGTTTTGGATGTGTCATATCATAACATATTTAAGAGGTCACAGGGGGGTAGGGTAAGTATACCTTGGTAGACTGGGGGTCCCTTGTCCCACAAACAAGGGGGTCTCATACACCAATTTGGTGTGTTGGCTTTGCCGTGACCTTAAAAATAGATTATTATTATTATTATAATATATATATATATGTTAACACATAAAGTATTATAATATATTATTTACTAAAATGTGTATTATATTTGATAATATATATAACACATAAAATATTATAATATATTATATATTAAAATGTATATTATATTTTATAATATATATATGTTAAGATAGTAAAATATTATATATATTAAAATATATATTATAAAATGTGAAATGTTTATTTTTATTTTTAATTTTTTAAACAAGATTTACATTTGTCTTGTTTAACTTAATTAGAAGGAATTTTAGGTTAATCTCTAAACTATATGGCAGCTACATTAAAGTAAAATCATCGCAAGATATTTTGTCCATTGTGAGTTTATGTCGAATTCTTTTAAGAAGAAGATTTCTTTTAAGATTATGAAACTAGCTCATTTGTTAGCATATTATTTATGTTTCAAAGTAATCATCATAAATAATTATAGAGTATTAACTATCATTTTCATTTCCAAATTTACTTAGCACGCAGTAAGTTTACAACCCTTGTTTACATTTAAAAGTGAATGCAAAATTTTCTTAAATGTGTGACATGAACTTAAAATGAAAACACAAAAAAAAATAAAAAAATAACATTAATAATGAAAATTTTCAATGGGACATCACTGAAATGTACATCAATATGTCATATTAATACTTATACATTAGATGTAGAAAGGATCATTACTTAAAATTCTAATGTTTTTCTTGAAAATCATGACATTATGCGACGACTCTCCCACCAGAGATTCCACACTGATTATCGCCTAGATAGATTTGTTTATTGACGCAATAGAGAAAGACGATCTAATGGTGACCTAACGCACACATTAAAGAAGGGTTCTCAGCATGCGCCATCTTTAACAAAGCGCACGTTCGTGCTTGTCTCGCAGCCTCAATTCAGACCTGGCGTTCGTATCTACTTCTGAGAAAATGGAGAAGGGATGATATGACAGGACTTCTTTTTAATAAAGTAAGCACGGATATAACAGATTACCTATTTGTCATGTTTTAAACGATGCCGAGACATGAATGTTTGGTAGCTTCAAGATTCGAAGCATTAGTTAAAGCAGTCATGCTTGGTAATCGAGGATGCCTCTCTATTATGGTGGTCGACGGTCGTGGACTAGAACCTCTTTAGAAGTCGGAGCAGAAGGATTACCACTATATACCGAGAACATATAAGCTCTAAAACCTAAGGAAATATTTCTTAGCTTCCTATTATATAATTTTTACATTGTTTCTGTATGGATTTAGAAAATGATAGATCTAGAGAATTGGGAAAGGGTTCCTCATACACGATTGTAAAAGAGGAACTGAAATGGCCTGAACCGATTCAGAGAGTTCAGGCT
>ML788987.1:95354-148287 GCA_009831015.1 Picea engelmannii
TGAAGCTTGGTGCTAGATTTTTATAGGAATTTTAAAAAAGAAATAAGATATAGATATGAAGCTTGGTGCTAGATTTTTATAGGAATTTTATTATATTAGAGTAATGTTAAGATTAAAAATGAAATAAGATATGGTGATGATGTTTTATGTTATTTATATTTTTTTTTAATTTGTGGAAAACTTTTAGGAAACTTTCAAAGATGTTATCTTTATATTTTTAATATTAAAATCATAAATACTAATGTTTATGAGGAAGAATTATATAATAATTTGTTGTTTTGTATTTATTAATTTTATTTTTGATAATAAACATATTTAAGATAAAAATTGTATTTATTATAGTTTAGAACAAGTTATTTTATATTTGAGAAATGAAGGTAGCCTTTCTTTTTTTTTCTGAAGGAAACTAACTGTAATGTAATATTATCTTAAAAAATCATTGGAATTCTTATTTTATATGGTTGAACTCTTATCTTATATGGTTAAATGACTACCTTGTTTTTAGGTATTAAATACAATAAAAACTTTGAATATTTGGTTAGAATTTGTTTTCATAATCATAAATCTTTAATCTCGGTAATTCTAATCTAAATTTTATGATGCAAAACTTCATAGAAGAGAATTATAATAACTAAGAGTAATCGATCGTCCACAAAAATAAAGTTAATCTTTTTCTAATGGATTTAAATAATGAATTAAATTTCCTATTTAATAACCACAGTAATCAAGACTCTTATAATTTTTTTACAATAATCTTCTCTACTTTCATTAACCAGTTTTCTATCAAAGTTTTGTGTAGATAGGAAAACAGAATGGGCAAAGACATTAGGAAGGCTTTCAAGATCTCCCTAAAACTTTGAATTTTTGGTTAGAACTTGTTCTCACAATTATAAACCTTTAATCTATGTAACTCTAAATTTTGTGATGAAGAGAAACCTTGTAAAAGAGAATTATAGTAACCAAAACTACTTGATCTTCCACAAAAATAGATTTGATCCTTTTGTAATCGATTTAAATAATTAATTATATTTGCTATTTAATAAGGACACTAGTAAAGACCCTTATAATATTTGTACAGTAACCTTCTCTACTTTCATTAACAAGATTTCTATCAAAGTATTGTGTAAATAGGAAAATAGAATGGAAAACACCATAGGGAAGACTTATAACATCTCCCTAACATATCTCTTCATAAATAAATACAAATCCCTAATTAAAAGAATATAGGGGACTACATAAACAAAAATCAAGAGAATATTTTACACTTCTCTAAGCTATATCTCAAGAAATTCAAGAGTCTAATTCTAACTCATAAAAGTGAAGAAAACAATATGTTTGCCTTGAGGGATTGGAATTCGTACCTTAAAATGTATTTACAAATTACCTGATGTCATGGAAAACATTCAAACCATTTATACAAAACAAGTCATATCTTCTTTAGAAGACACAAAGTTTATGGTTATACAACTCAAAAAATGGAAAGTCAAGGACATAAAATTCTACAACCTAGAAATCCTAAAAGTTGGAGGGCCTATACTCACCCCTTAGAGTCAAAGATCTTCAATCTACTAGTCAAGAAAGTTTTCCTGAAATCATGGATTGAAAGCCTTATTGTTCCCATTTTTAAAACCTAGGACACAAATAATTTGTTCTGTTTTTTTAAACCTAGGACACAAATAATCCATGTATTCTAGGAGAGTTATATGGGATTATTATAGAATTTTATTTTAGCATATGGCTAGAAAGATAGGGAAAACAAATTAATGCCCATATCATATTTAAGTTCTATTGTGCAACGATGGAAAACCTTACAATACTTAGGATCAATTCATGGGAGTGTTGCAATAATAAAACAAATCTCATGTGTTTCCCCCTATATTTCATAAAATTGTTTGGCATAGTTCCTAGAACTAAGATTTGGAATATATTATAAGATCTAAAAGTTCGTTTTCAGTTGAGATTTGTTGGGATACGGTTGTACAAGAACATTATTTCCGTGATTAGGAACATTGTGGGTGTGCTAGAAGAAATTGATTTTGATATAGGAGTTAAATATTTTCCTCTATTCCATACCCTTTTTGGCATATACATCAATATATTAGAGCATTGTATGGAAGATGTGGGTTGTGTCAGTACGACTTTAGCTAGAGAAGTCACCTGTAATGAACACCAAATTTCACTAAATTAAAAAAAATTGACTAGTGTTTATTGTCATCCAAACTGGTTCATGACACATAAGTATATTTTCTTATAAATCTTATTCCACTTGACACACATATAATTTTTTACTCTACTGGGTTATCCATCCTGAAAGTATGAAGGACATTTAAAACCCAACATATATCTTATTGTTATAGTCCATTAAATCATAGTGTTCTTATTAGATTAACTCATAACCTAATTTAACATGAACTATGAAACCATGCTAATATATTAGAGTCATACATTTATATTGTTAAATTTGTAACTATGACTATCAACGTCCATATCATAAGTACTAGGGTTAAAACATACCCATGTTATCCACAATATATCAGTGTAACAACTATGTTATAACAAAAAACTTGTAAATGATGTAACCTTTAGCAACAAGCATAAAACACTAGTACACATAATGTTAAACTAGGAGACATAACTATCATTGTCTAGAATCTATGCGCTAGGGTTATAACATAACCATAATAATACAATGCACACATATTTTAAACAATATTTTAAACAATGTATACAATATTTTAAACAATGTATACAATCCACACATTTCCACTAATTTATAACCCTACGTAAATGCTAACTCTATCCACCCGATCCAGGGTTATACACATATGATACAACATTAATCTGGTTCAGGAATCTTATTGAGGTTGATGCCAAGTCATGCTTGAACCTAGGCCATTATATCATGTAGGAAATTAAGTTGTGCTAGGTCCATTAAAGGTGATAGACCTACCCAGTACCCTATGATATGACATTATAGGAAATCGCCCAATGAAGGCTCTCCACTTTAGTCAAAGTCACATGGCAGTGGTGTGGGTGGTGTACCAGTTTCACTTACCCACTAACGAGGGGATATAGCTTTCATTTCACTCCTCGTAGTCACCTCTTTGGTCTCATTGGCATTTTTTCCTCTTCACTGTGTTACTCCTTGTGACCAACGATTCTAGTAGTTCTCGACCCTAATGAATAATGGAGGCAAAAGAATGCTAACAGGGTTCTCCACATGCACGGGTATGTAAACTTCATGCTCTGTAAAAAATAACAGTAAAGGGTTTCCTGGTGCCATACATTCTCTGTGCAAAAAAAATATTATTTATGTAATGCATTCTTTGTGGTTCTATGTCACATTCCTTGTGCTTGTATTTTGATTTATGGATGAAACCACATATTGTTTACACCTCTGTATATGTTTCGCTCTAGGTTCCGATGTGATAATTGTTTCACTTATTTATTATCTTTATTCCTTTAAGTTTTATCAATTGGGTTGATTGTATTTCTCCTTTGTTAACTATACATCCTCAAGTCATGCCCTTCTAGTTTCTCCCCAGTCCAAACTCGTGGCCAAAATCATTGAAAATAAATAGTTACACCAAGTGGTCTTTTCCAGAATTTTCTTTGCATCCTAACCATCAACATTGAGAGTTAGTAAATGCATACCCTAGAATGAATCAATTCCTGAAAAATATTTATGGTGTTATTCTTTCCATTCCAATACTTGGTCATAACCTATGAATCTTTTTATAACTATATACAAATTTTCGTTATAGTCTTGACAATTTAATTCCTTGTGTGTTAAATTTTAACTTTGAACCCTGTCTATTTGTAAAGGTAAGTTGAACAATATTTTTCCCTTCTTAAATCTTTCAAAGTTTTCCTGCAGGTACTCAATGAATATTTAACTCACTAGATGAGAACCGGTCTGAGAAAATCGTGCTTTATCTATGATAAGGTTTAAAGATTATCTCTCTTAAAAAATTATAATCATCTCAACAATGACCTTCACTTGATAGCTCATTTTCTATAATGAGACCTTCATCTACGTAATTTAGTAATTACATGCATTCGACAGCTATGGAATAAAATGATCCTCTCATTTATTTATTGTTGTACCCTATACTCGTACTCATTGAAACATCTCCAGTTGTATACACGATGCAAGGGTTTTATTAGGGTTCGAGCATGTTTTGCATTGTTAGACTTTAACATACAAATTAGGTTCTCAAAATAATTGCATGTCCCCAGACCGCATCCTTACATCTCTGTAAACACATTCGATTTAATTATTTATTTACTATGATCATTATCCTTGTCAAAATTTTCATTTGTGTATTACGGGAACAAAAGGTAGCTATGTTCTAATTGTTAACTTCATCATAGTAAATTCCTTTGGTTCTTTTGGTCCTCTAAACAATGTTTTTCTTTTGTAAATTCGTTTTGATGATTTTTTCTATAAAAATAGACTATTTCAATGAACATACTGTATCATTTTATCCTTCGTAGGAAAAGAGATTTCTATCGCTACCTCTTGGTTAAATTATTTGTTAAACGTTTGTTCACTTGATAACATCCTGTAATTTCTTTTATATCTGTTATTTGTATTTTATAATCTAAATACATGTACCAGGATGGCGAAGCAACAAAACTTGATTAAATGTTTGTATGCTTTCTTTAATTTTGCAAGTCAATAATTTCGCATGGATATAATTTTATTATGAGACCCTTTTTCTTTGCAAGGGAACTCATCAGATGATCATGAACCCACTCCTCCTCTTGAATCATGGATTGATTACCTCACAAGGGATAATGAAGATGATCCAATATTCATCTGGATCCAAGAAAAGTTACGCCTTTGACTTATTGTATTTATCTCATTCTTTAATGACTTGTACACTAGTAAATATACTAAAACCTTCGTATTTATCTCTTTCATGTTGGAAATAACAATGTAGCTGGTGAAACAAACGTCCTACCAACAAAATCTATTCAGGTTCCATGTTTTTCCTTCCACTGGTCCATGTGTGCATTCACTTTAATTATAGACAGTTTGATGTAGACTCTTTTAAAACACATTTTAAACTATTTATGGAGTTCTTGGGTGATACAGGTGGATATCGGTGGCCACCCACCTTTTCCAACAGGTTTAAACCTATTTTCTAGCAATTTGGATAATTTACTATTTTTAGCAGTTGTTAACTTTCGGGGCCATTTTTAGTGCCTAAATGAAGGTTTTTCAGGATTGATCTTCTCAATGATAGCTGAAAATACCTTTCCATATTGAATCTCCTCAATGATACCTTTCGAACGAGCTATTGTGCACCCGAAACGAAGATCGTATTCCAAAGTTACGCCCCCAGGAAGTTGATACACCAAACTACCCAAAAAGGGCTCCACAAAACTGTTGGCTTTTCATATTCTGGGGTTAGAATTTTGTATTTTCGTTATGATAAAAAGGCCTTTGGAGCCTCATTGTAAAAGAATTTTCTTACGAATACAAGCAACGTACACATCTCTCCTCAGAGAGAAGCTGCTGCCAATCTAGTGGGTCTTTCACTCTGTATTTTTATAGTCTTTGTACATTTTTTCTCATTAATAGAAAACTGTGTATTATTGTGTCTCTGTTTTTATGGTTTCATATAAGATACATTTATATTATATTATTGGATATCCAAGATATCTATGTACATTTTTTATTATATCTCTGCTCTCATTTCATGCTGAAAATAATCTCGATCGGTGGTATCAGAGCAGGCTGCTCTTGATCATTTTTCGGTGCATGTCCCCGAAGAGGTTTGAGTATAGAAAGTCGGGTCTTGATCTTGATTCTATTGATTACAATCACTCTCGCATGTGCAAGAAACACTCCATGGTGGGAGAAAATAAAAATGACAGAGAAGACGATTCTATTAACCTGTTGTTTGAGCAAGCTCTCACACGAAAGAGGGACGGAATGATGGAGAATTTTTCCCACATACTTCAATGTATATCGATAAAAATAGGTGTGTTTTCATCAATAGACAACTTTATAAGTACCTTTCCCTTCAACGTACAAGTTAATTTTTATATTCCCATATTTGAAGGACAGATAGATGCGGATGCCTTAGAAAAAAGGTTAAATCTGGTAGAAGGTTATTTCTCTGTTCATAATTTCTCTGACAGGGAAAATATCACCTTCACAATACTTAAGGCTCTCCCCCATGTAAAACACTGGTGATAAAATTACTAGGAGAAGATTTCCACAGAGAAGTCTAGAATATATGGGTTCTATCCCACTTGGGATTTTTTTGTGGATGCGTTAAAGGAACTGTATTATCCTGTTGGAAGCTATGAGGACCAGTACATGAGATGGACCAAAGTATTGAAAGAAAGGGGCCAAGAAATTCCAAAGTTTACCAATACCTTCCATACCTTGTGCACCAGGCTGGGTATCAAAGACTCTAAACGACATTTGGCTCTAAAATATCGTGGGGTTCTACACAGAGACATCCAAACTAAAATGGATTTTCTGGACATCTCATCACCTTATTATTCTTATCGATATGTTGTTAAACTCGAGCAGAAGTTTAAGCACCAGAGGGAACATGAGTTCGGGTCTGCAAATCCGCAACAACCAAAGTATGTTAAAGAAGGCCTTAACAAACAACATCTCGAAAACCAATCCAAGCCATGGGAAAAGAAGGGTCACAAAAAGACGAAGAAGGACACTAGAAAATGGTGTGATTTCCACAAAATCCCTTAGCACAACACCGATGAATTTCACGGAAAACAATCATTGGTGGTCGAGATAAAAGACAAGGAGACGAACCCTGATTCCGAATTTGATTCTAAAAATACTGGTAGGAGACAAATCATCGACGCAAACCCCACTCCTATTGTCGCGACCACGTCAATTCAACCAAAAGAACCAATAGATTCTGAAGAGGGGGAACACCTTTTTCATTAACAGATGTAGGTGAAGGGGACCCCACTGCATTTTATTGTTTATATAAAAATCTATTAGAACCTCATCTCAGTAGAGGTATTTAAATAATTGGGAAGGTTGAAAACACCAAACCCGCAACCATAACACATCGGGTGGCTTCGCCAGGGACAAGATGTTTGTGTCATCCAACAGTGTCGATTATCATACAAAATCCAACCCTTCAAGCACGAGGTATTATGTGATGTTTCCCTCCTGGATGTATGTGATGTTCTCTTGATCCAACCATATATGTGTAAGCGCCATGTTATTTATGAGTCTCGACCCCGTAGTGTCATTGTTACTCTGGGGGGTCATCTCTACAAGATACCAGAGGTAATTCTGACTATTTTCCCATCAAAACAATGTCACAAGGTAATATCTCATACTACAAAATCCAGCTTCTTCATTGTCTATTCAAAGCATGAACAAAAGAACACCATTGCAACCTCATTCCAATCACATTCTATCCAACAAAATTAGGTTGAAAATGTAACAACCCTAGTTGAATATATTCTTAGGGATTATTAAGTAAAAATTTATTAGGTAATTAATTTTTCTAACATGGTATGAACTAAACAAAGATTGGTATAATAATATTAATTAAATATTTATTAATTAATTAATTGTTATAATTTTGATTAATTAATTAATTAATTAATTACCTATTACATTCAATGACATGGGTATTAAATTTAAGAGGGTTAATAAATTTAATTGTTTAATTAAAGGATTATGTATACGGAGTGGATAAGAAGCATTAAATGTAAGGATAAGAAACATTAAATAATCCGATAAGACATTAACTAAGAGGATAAGACAATGAATATATGGATAAGGAAATGAATGAGGAGGAAAGGTTCGGTGAAGGGGGGATATGACGGGAGGAGGCTTATAGAAGAAGGTGTTTTTTTTTTTAGGGTTCTCTTGGATTTTATGGTTCTGAGTTTGAGTTCTGCAGTCAGGGGAGCATCATTACAGGGGGCACCAGTTTGCTAGGGGTTTTGGGCATGGGGGCCAGGATATCCATATGGTATCCTGGAGCTAGGAAGCGGGACAGGCTGCTCCTAGCTGGCAGGGAGGAAACACGGATTGGGCAGAGTTGATCAGCGCATCAGGCAGCAAGGAAGGGACAATTATCGGTAGAAACTAGCATCAAAAGCAGGTAGTTTGTTATGAAAGTGCTAATTTTTCTTTTTTTTATGTTTTAGTTAAATGTTAATCTCTGTTGAATACTGTGTATATGCTGGTGAATAAATTATTTGTGTGATTGAAATGAATTATATCAAAATTAGTATTTACAGGAACTACATATGGTATCAAAGCCCTGGTTCAAAATCTAGAGCCAAGGGCCTACCTACCCACCCAGAATTTAAACACTTCTGTTTAGTTATGGTGAAACAAATAGAAACCCTTTAATTAGATAAATCCGGTCCAAGATCCATCCACACCTAACCTGCAAGCCAAGCACCAAAAATTTTAACACAAATATTAAAATAAATGACACACATAAGGTTAGTCCAGTCACGAGTGTTCAAACTTCAAAGGCAATTGCATTCATCAAGTGGGACAACAGTCAAACCTAAAGCGAGAGGGAGACACAAAATAAAATCAAAGACTTGCTTCAGGGATACACACGACCTGGAAAATACCTTCTAGATATAAAGTGGAATGAAAAAGTAACAACTAATGGAAGTAGGAACTACAGGAGCAATAGAATGGAGTGCATCTAAGGGGCCAATATAGGAGCAAGGGAGAAAATATCTGACAGAGGATATTGAAAGAGGATAAGTAGGGTTACTTCAATCCTGCAAAATCACATGTCAATACATGATAAAAGCACATAAATGCAAAAAAAAGGGGTGTTAGATCTGTATATTATGTATCTAAAAGTAAATGCTATCCATAGTTAAGGTGGACTAAACACCGATGTGTTAACCATAGTTTGTTTTCTTATATAAAATCTGTGATGGGTTTTTGGGCAATTACCGAGTCTTAACCATATTGCTGAATTTCAAGGAATTTTGATACCCTTGCAATTACCACCTCTAACGGATGTTTACTGAAAATTAGCCAAGAATGACAGGTTGCAAGTGGATACTTTTGGAACTAGTCTAACATACTAGGTTCTAGTGGATCTTAAGGGACATGTCAAACAACTTCGTAAAAGAGATTAAATGGTCTAAAGTAAAATAGTCTAAAACTGATTGTTGTTATTTATACTCAAGTAATGCTAAGGTTGTTGTTACAGGAAGATCTACAATGTCAAATAAAAGAAAACATGCATACACTCAACATGTCCAATGCCTTTTGAGCATCCAATGAATAACCATTTAAAACTCTAAAAAAAATAAAAAATTATGCAAAGAATATTCAAACAAATTCAAGTTAACCATCACAGATCGGGTTTGTTGGCAAGTCAGTTTCTGATAAATCCAAATAGATTAGAACCCATAGAAGCATACCAATCCAATTTAGAGGGTCTATATCTTAAGCAGATGCGAGGTCATAGGGTTTCTACATAGCCGCATACGCGGTAACTTGTTTACTCAAAGAGGCGTCTGCCCCAAATCAAGCACACCCACTACCATTGCCCAGGAGCAGATTGAGATTTACGTATGAGATATGATATCGAATAAAGGGAAAGTTAGAAATTTAAACGAACTTTATGGTGATATGCTAGGTGCCACATCTCTATCTCTGAGAGCGATATGCCCGTAGTATGAATTCTTCTACCCTGAAGAACAAGATTGTGACACCATGCACTCACTCCCTTAAAGGTCCTCGCCGAAATTAATCCCCCCTGTTCTGAACTCCACAATCCACTCCTGGGGTTCTTATTCTTCTACAAAGACGATGTTGTTTACGCAACCTGCAGGAGATTGGAACATTGGTGTCCCTGCAGCCACTTTGCTACTGTTGGAAGAGCTCAATGTGGAAGTCGAAGTCGAGCTCCCACAACCAGAACGCTGAGGCATCCCTTTTAGATATGGTCGACATCGCGAACGACTTGTACTTCATATATGCTCTGGAAAACTTCAAAGATAAATCTTTGATCTTCTTCAAAACCCTAATTCTTGCAGACGTGGTGCAAGCACCCTACTAACTCGTAGTTCGAAACTTAGGGAAACGATGACTGGACTCACTCGCAAGGACGACTGGAGCCATAACTGAAAAATATTGAATAATATCCATATTAATATTATGAAAACTGAAAATAAGTCAAGCTGTTGGCATGCTCTTTTCAACCTCTTTTCAACTCAGTGCATGAGCCCAGCCATGGAGGACGAGCCCACGAAGGGGCATCATTGTGCTCAGTGCAACACAAGCTTCATAGACCAACACCTAGGCTGAGACCAAGTGCCAAACCATGTAGCAGCCTACAAAAGGAATTAACATTGTAACACAAATCTCAGTGCCCAAGACCAAAATGCCACGGCCCAAGGGTGGCCGGTAGGCTGTACTTTTTTTTTTAAATAACAAATAAAATAAAAAAAAGAACAGAAAATACCTCATGCATCTAGAACGAGCAAGTGCCAAGATAAGATGCCAAGGAACAAGGGAATGCACCACTATGCTAGACGCGCCCTCCATTCCTGGAACATGAGTTACTAAGGCCGACCTAGCAGGGAAATGGCTATGGCCGCCGGTCTCATCCTTCACCCTGAATGCTTAAAAAAAAAATTAAATGTGAAAGGGGAGGGTAGAGTTCAAAGAGATAAGAATGAGGAAATTAGGGTTAGGGTTTAGATAGGAGGGCACTGGATGAAGCGGGCACATGGGCTTCATGCATGCCCGATTTGATTTTTTTTTTCATATTTTTATTTATTTTATTTTATTTAATATTTTATTTATTTATTTAAATTAACTTTTTAAATTATTACTAAATTTAAATTTCAATGGTTTAAATCGTTAATTTTTTTATTAATTATTAACAAAAAAAAATAATATAATATACATACATATATTTAAATATATGCAGTAAATTAAAACTAAGTATAGTAATTAATTAAAAGTAATTATGATTAATTAATTAAATTAAAATGTTAGAGAGTCCATGGGTTTTGAACCCAAGACCCCCCACCAAGCGAAGCGCATTAAGAATAACACTAACGCCAACACACCCTCATAAGTCTTTATAAATAAATTCTTATACTTAATTAGATTAATGGTAACATTGTATGGATTAGAGTGGTATTATTATTAGGAAGATACAGTATGAAGATTAAGACTAACTAGCTTATTACCTAACCTATTGATCCGGAGCCAGCTAATCGAGTTGAATCATAATTAGTGAATGCACTGGAATTCAAGGTAAAGGCTTATTTAGCGTTGTTGATCTTTGTATCCCAAGTATAAACTCTGATTGTCCAAGCGTCAGGCTCACAAGACCATACACACAACTCATCGAGCCAAGCGCCAAGTCCCTCCACTCCATTCCTCTAATCAAAGTCAACGCTAAATATCAATGCAGCATTCAACAATGCCAACACTAGGTGCCGGGGAAAAGCTCACGAGTCAAGCATCAGAGGATATTTAGTTAGAAGCAAAAAGTTAAAAGGACTTAGACTAGGACAAGCGGGAAGGAGGTGGCATACGGACTAGGAGAGTAAGCAAGAGGAATTGGTCGGTGTGGTGCAAGGCTAGCATAGCTATAGGGAAAGGGAACCAATAGTTTTTTTTTTAGGGAGAAGAAATCAAGCTTAGATGCTTAATCCTAATCATAACCTAGCCAATCCCCTAAAGGAGTAATGTCTATTTACAGACAAGTAAAGAAAACTTACGCCTAGCCCTGTTTCTAGTTTGAGTAGCACCAATTTGAAATGTCCTTGAACTCACCCTGACAACTTTGGTTGATGTAGGTTAAAACATACAGGATGGTCTGGACTCAAGCGAGTCAAGGCATGGGAGTGTCGTCGCAAGCACCGCCAACACCACCAACGCCACCACCACCAGCGCCCGAACTAGCTCTCATACTGTGCTCGTTGGAAGCCATTAATGAGACTTTAAAGGGGCGACAACCAGCAGGGACTGAAGTGGAACACCCACCGTCTAGAATGGGTAATCCAGAAGCATCAAGGGATTTAGGAGGAGAAACTCCACCCGAATACATCACGTGAGAATTGCAGAAGATCAAACTTCTGGATTTTTCCGGGGGACACTCCATTGAATGTGCGAAAGCATGGTTGGAAGGCATGACAAGGTGTTTTGCCTTAATGGACTATGCGTCCAAATCAAAGGCAAAGATCGCAATTTTTCAGTTAAGAGACAGCGCCTTGAACTGGTGGGGCAACCTGGAAAGACAACTGCACCTTACCCCAGACACGGTATCTTGGGAAATTTTTGAGGAGAGGTTCTGAAGGAAATATCTGCCAGCATACTACGAGGAGCAACAGGTAGGGGCATTTCATGCCTTGGTACAGGGAAACAGAACTGTAGAAGAATATGAGATCAGATTTATGGAACTGGTTAAATATGTTTCGTATATGGATAATGACCAATGACAGGCAGAGCGCTTCGTCTATGGATTGAACCCTAAGATAAGAGCTATGGTGCGGATGTGGAAACCGTCTTCAGTAGCGGAAGCGGTGGAAAATGCGTGTTATGCAGAGGAACACATGAACTTAACCGGGGGTACAAGATCGACATTTCCACATCATCCTGGATTCGAAGGGAAGGCCCCGAGGACATTTTCTAGGGGAGGGGGATCAAGGCCATTACCATATGGTAATAGAGTCACGCCAAGGATAGTATCCGTAGGGATTTCAATGGCATTGAGTGGAGCATATCGTTCATCGCCAACAACGCAGACAGGTCCACGACCATCTCAGGGAACAACTAGTAGGGGCAGGGGTTCCAGAGGAAGGAACTCATTTCAGAGACAATCACATAATAGTGCACAGGTTCAATATCGTGTTACCTGTTGGGGGTGCGGAGGACCCCATTACCTGCGTGACTACCCAAAGTTACAATTAGGGTTCGTTCATAGAGAAGGAAAGGCACCGATGGGGAGAGCAAGTAGAAGCCACCAAATTTACGCAGCGGTTAATAATCACCAGGTTGAACATCAATCCGCGGTGGTGGAGTCATCAGGTACGCCAAATCATATCAATGTTAAGATTTTGTTTGATTCTGGTGCGACAGATAGTTTCATTTCACCATCTGCACTAGAAAAAAGTGGGTTGGCAGCCTACGAGCATGATGACCTTAAACAAGTCGAGATGGATTCAGGGGAAAAACAAGCAGTAGGACCTAGTGTTGATAATTGTGTATTAGACCTGGGAGTGTGTACTACCAAGTTAAAGGTAGACGTCACTGCTCTCGGGGCATATGACCTAATCATTGGAATGGATTGGTTAGCAGCTCATCGATCTCTGGTAGATTGTTTCACAAAGAGGGTTCTTTGTGTCGATGATGAAGGAAGACCAGTAGAGATCCAGGGTGTACAAAGAAAAGTGTCATTACACTTTATATCAACTATGAAGGTTAAGTGATGCTTGAGACAAGGGTGTTGATTGTATGTAGTGGAAGCAGTGAATGAAAGGAAGGAACCCTCATTGGATCAGTACTCGGTATTGTCAGAATTTAAGGATGTTTTTTCGAATGAGTTACCAGGGTTACCTCCTGAGAGGGAGCTTGATTTTACCATTGAGCTAAAACCTGGTGCAAAACCAATTTCCAAAACTCCGTATCGGATGACATCGCTAGAAATTTGTGAGTTGCAAATGCAGTTGAAAGAGTTACCGGAATTAGGGCTAATAAGGCCCAGTGTTTCACCCTGGGGCACACCAGTAATTTTTGTAAAGAAGAAGGATGGATCCTTACAACTGTGTATAGACTACAGGGACTTGAACCATGCTACAGTGAAAAATATGTACCCAATGCCGCGAATAGATGACCTCTTCAATCAGATGAGAGCAGTGGTATTCTCAAAGATTGATTTGTGATCAGGGTATCATCAGTTAAGGATTAAGGAAGGTGATATCCCAAAAACTGCCTTTCGAACTCGGTTTGGAAATTACGAATTTGTCGTAGTACCTTTCAGATTGATCAATGCGCCAGTAGTATTCATGAGCCTCATGAATGGCATATTCCGGAAGTACTTAGATCGATTTTTACAAGTCTTTCTAGATGACATCCTCATCTATTCCAAGAACGAAAGTGAACATGAGGAACACTTGCGAATAGTGTTGTCCTGCCTTAGAGAGAACAAATTGTATGGGAAGTTGTCAAATTGTTCCTTCTTCTAAAAAGAGATCCACTATTTAGGTCATATCATTTCCGGCGAAGGAATCTTTGTGGACCTAAAAAAGGTAAAGGCCATTATGGAGTGGCCAGTGCCGAAAAATGCCCATGAGGTGAGAAGCTTCATGGGGCTAGCAGGTTATTATCGGAGATTTGTGGAAGGATTCTATAAAATAACGAAACCCATCACCACCTTTCAACATAAGGGGGCTAGGTATGAATGGACAGAAGAGTGTGACAGTGCATTCATGGAGCTTAAGAGGTTACTAACTAGTGCACCAATTCTACAAGTGCGGGATATGGAAAAGGACTTCACAGTCTGCACAGATGCCTTGAAGCAAGGGTTGGGGGCCGTGCTAATGCAGGATGGAGGAGTGATAGCTTATGCATCAAGGAAGTTGAAGAAACACGAAGAGCTATACACGACTCATGATTTAGAGTTGGAAGCTATAATGCTAGCTCTGAAACTTTGGAGGCACTATCTTGTAGGGAGAAACTTTGAGCTCAAAACAGACCATCAAAGTTTAAAACATCTCTTCACTCAAAGGGATCTGAATGCCAGGCAAAGGTGATGGAGTGAGTTTATGAGTGAGTACGATTTTGGTATTTTGTACATCAAGGGAAAGGAAAATGTGGTCGCAGATGCCTTGAGTAGGAGACCATGTATCTTCTCCTTAGTACCCTTAAAGGTCAATTTGAGGGAACATGTGTTGACACAACTTCAAGGAGACAGTTGGTATTTAAAGGTTACATCGAACCTCCAGAGTGGGAGGTATTTAGATCCAAAGTATGAAGGATATAGTCTGGAAACACACAGACTGTTAAGATATCGAGGAAGGATGTACATCCCTGAGAATGGGGATATTTGAAGCATCATACTGAAGGAATCCCATAGAGCACTTTATTGTGCGCATCCGGGTGTGAAGAAGATGTACGTAGATATAAGGAAGCTCTTGTTCTGCGTAGGCATGAAGTGTGATGTAGTCCATTTCATCGCCCAGTGCCTAGAATGTCAACAAATGAAATTCGACCACCATCACTCGGCAGGCCTCCTAAAACCACATGATGTTCCTATGTCCAAGTGAGAAGTCATCTCTATGGATTTCATTGTGGGGTTTCCACTTACATCTCATAGACACAATGCCATTCTTGTGATAGTGGATAAGTTAAACAAGAGTGATCATTTTATTCCGGTTAGAGACACTTATGATGTCACTGATGTGGCACGTGTGTTTGTAATCGAGGTTATTATTTTGCACGGGATACCTAAGAAGATCATTTCAGATAGGGACAAGTATAGTCCAGGATCTGCTACTTGGGAAGACGCCGAGACACTACGATGAGACTATCCCTCACTTTTTTTGACCACCTCGAGAATATGTTTCTCGAAGGTTGGATGTATGCAACACCACCTTTTGACTTAGACAACCAAGATTACCTAAGGCCTATATAATTTATTTTCTAGTCACAATGAAACTATTAAGTGATACACTTAAACTTTAAATGTATGAACTTTTATGAATTTTTAAATGTTATTGATGATGATGTATGTAATGCGATCTATTATGTGAATGTAAATTTTACGAATGTTTAAATGTTATTGATGATGATGTATATGATGCGACATATTGTGAGAATGTGAATTTAATGAATGTTTAAATGCTATTAGAATCATGTTCAATATGATGCAATATATTTCAGGTAAATGATAATCTTATGAATGGGTGTCGAAATTGAATTATGGGATATTATGAGATCTATTTCTAACTGGGAAACTTTGATGTTAAATTATCGGTATAGGGATACCAAATTGAAATGATGATGGTATGCAATTACATGATGATAATGCATAGAAATGTATGAGTTTGTGTTACAGACTAATCTGGAGGTTATGGGCTATGAAATAGCCAAGGGATAAAGATGATGAAAGTGGATATCATGGCCACTAGCCAAGAAACATTATGGTATGAATATTGTATGTGAAATTATATTGGTTTGGAAGCATTGCTATGATATGGGGACCAGTGCATGATTTCAGGTGATGACACTGCCCAAAACTGAATAAACGATGACAAAACCCCCAGCAACACGGTGCCACTGTATATTACATTGTAGGGTGTGGACCTTAGTTATGATTAGGAGGGGTGGAGGCATTTCCCACCGTGTTAGTTCACGCTCCCCAAGACATGTGATGATGATTGTCAGATGCCTTCTAGCGAAGCTTGGTCGAGATAGCGACACTTCCGCTTACGGGTTCTATTTGGAGTTAGGTCAATATAGTTGATGCTCCAAGATAGTCTAGCAGAGGAAGGATAGGAATGGAGATGGAAGTAGGTTAGGGAGGAAGGATGAGTAGAAATAGTTGAGAAAGTATGGAGATTTGTCCCGTGGTGGAATTTAATGTTTTCCCTTAAAAAAAAGAAATGTGTATATATGAATATTCATAATTACGTAACTAAACCACAGTTGTCTAAATAAAATTGTTGAACCAGATAATAGTGATTAAAGGATTTCTCAAACAATTAATTGGTTTGTTGTCTTTTATAAAAGACTAGTCATGCTGGCTGGATTGGATGCATACATAAATTACTAAAGGATGATAGTTTTGATTATTAGTACATGCACAAGACTTCTATGTACTAGCTACACATGCATTTTTTGTACATATACACTAGTATGTATGAGTTTTCTTGACTTACTTACTGATAATGTCAGTTAATTGTTATGAATGTGTGAACCATGTTTCTTTTCATTTTTACCATAAGATACCTTAACTTCACGACGAAGTTTCCTGAAGGGTGGGTGTATGTAACAACCCTAGTTGAATATATGCTTAGGGATTTTTAAGTAAAAATTTATTAGGTAATTAATTTTTCTAACATGGTATTAACTAAAAAAATATTGGTGTAATGATATTAATTAAATATTAACTAATTAATTAATTGTTATAATTTTGATTAATTAATTAATTAATTAATTACCTATTACATTCAATGACATGGGTATTAAATTTAACAGGGTTAATAAATTTAATTGTCTAATTAAAGGATTACGTATACGGAGTGGATAAGAAGCATTAAATGTAAGGATAAGAAACATTAAATAATCAGATAAGACATTAACTAAGAGGATAAGATAACAAATGTATGGATAAGGAAATGAATGAGGATGAAAGGGTCAGTGAAGGGGGGATATGATGGGAGGAGGCTTACAGAAGAAGGGATTATTTTTTTCAGGGTGCTCTTGGATTTTTTGGTTCTGAGTTTGAGTTCTACAGTCGAGGGAGGATCATTACGGGGGGCACCAATTTGCTAGGGGTTTTGGGCACGGGGGCCAAGATATCCATATGGTATCCTGGAGCTAGGAAGTCAGACAGGCTGCTCCTAGCTGACAGGGAGGAAACACGGTTTGGGTAGAGTTGATCAACGCATCAGGCAACAACAAGGCAGCAGGGAAGGGACAATCATATTGGTAGAAATTAGCATCAGAAGCAGGTAATTTGTTATGAAAGTGCTAAGTTTTTTTATTTTTTTATTTTTTATGATGTAGTTAAATGTTAATCTCTGTTGAATATTGTGTATATGCTGGTGATTAAATTATTTGTGTGATTGAAATGAATTATATCAAAACTAGTATTTACAGGCACTACATAAAAGATTGAAACAAAGTGTGAAGATACCTTCTACACACGTTCATATCATGTAGCCAGACTATTTAAAAAGGTCCAAACCTTCCAACCATAGGTTCGTGATAACCTTCAAAAAATCTAAGCAGCACAACTTCTCCAACAAGGAAAGTGACTCATCAAGATGTAGATTCCACAAACACTTTTCCCTCTCCCCCGAGCACTCAAAAAAATGGATACCATTGGTTCCTATGGAGGGAGGATTGATCCAGCTAGATATCGGTGGCCACCCACCTTTTCCAACTAGCTCAAAACAATTTTCTACCAATTTTCGTAATTTACTATTTTTAGCAGTTTTTAACTTCCGAGGCCATTTTGACGGCCTAAGTGAAGGTTTTTTTGGATCAAGCTTCTTTATTATATCCAAAGGCTCTAATTTAACCCACAAAATTAATCTCTTCAACAATACCTTTCAAACGAGATATCGTGCAACCAAAACATAGATCACATTCTAATGTTACGCCCCCGAGAAGTTGATACACCAAACTAACTAAAACAGGGTCCAAAAAATTGTTGGCTTTTCATCTTCTAGGGTTAGGGTTTTAGATTTTTTTTATGAAAAAAAGGCCTTTGGATCCTCATTCTAAAATAATTTTCTCGTGAATGCGAGTAGTGGACACATCTCTTCTCCGAGATAAGCTGTCACCATTTAGCGAGTCTTTCACTCTGTATTTTTATAGTCTTTGTACATTTTTGTTCATTAATAGAAAATTGTGTATTATTATATTTATGTTTTTATGGTTGCATCTCTCATACATTTTTGTTATATTATTGGATATCTGAGATATCATTGTACATTGCTTTATTATATCTCTGCTCTCATCTCGTGCCGAAAATAATCTCGATCATTGGGTCTATGGAAACCCCATCTGTACTATTTGGTCGACAAACTATTCACTATAATAAATGTATTTTTTCAAACATTTTGAGATCTACTATATCATATATCTTTTTGTGTTAATAGATGAAAAGAATGTATTTGAGAATTTTATTCTTTTCCACCTATACTCATCATAATAGTAGAAATTTCATTACATTCTATTTTTACTTGTTTCTTTCTGAAGTATGTTCATTTTTTCTAGTAAATGAACAACCAACAAAGAAATAAGTTTGTCATGGACAATAAGAAAATACACAGAGTTTTATATTTATATATATACATTATACATATGTATATGTATATACTAAACTATACCACTTCATAAAAGCATCACTACATGTACTCTTACACAATGGCAAGCCACAGATATAACCCGACTACTCAGTCCACTTAAACATGTTCTAATTTATAAATATAGTATATAAAACATAGCAACAACCATATAACATCAACAATATAACATCAATAATAAAAGTACATGGATGAGATACATATATGAATATTGATGCTAGGAAACAAATGGAATAGCCACATTCCACCCAACCGTAGAAACAAAACAACCACGATCACTTGCCCTTATCACCCCCTAGATTGACCATGAGTCCATAAGAGAAAACTGAGTCACACTCCTAAGACACTGTCACCTTCAACAATTTATAATTTTTTTTCCTCACGCCATATGTGTTCATAATGGATAAACAATTCTCATTCCCTAACATACTCAACAATGTCCCACCTCCCACATATGTTGTATTTATCCTATGCCTAGGAATTTCCATTCCTTTCCATCCTTGGGGAAATTTTCATATTTACAACTCCTTGATTTTGTAACGCCCCCATCGTTATGACTACATGCGATGCAACACAAAAGTAATTTTTTTTTTGTTTTATGCAGGACAAGAAGGCAACAATGACAACATCAAAACAATGCAACTTGATGACGAACAAATTGCCTACAGATCCAACAATAGACAACAACAACTCAGCACACTTGCACATAAGGAAATTGGACGAAACATGCGATAGTCCAAGACAGATATAAATGACTACCCGCCTGACATAAGAAAAACAATGCCTATAAGTTAAAGGACAACAACAACTAACCCAACCTAGTGGCATCGAGGACTAGGAACTAGAAACCTCTACGTCGTGCAAACCCAATGCCTTAAGGAGTTACAAACCATATACCAACAACCATTTGCAAGAATAACACCCACATCGGGAAGCATAGACTCAGGCCCGATTATCATTCTCCTAGCATCCATCAGGGTGCACAATGATCCCCTCCTCAAGAATCATGTTGCCTCCAGGAGATAAGCCTGACGGTAGCCATGGCGCAACATAACACATCTAGACCAAAAACCCAAGAAAAAATTTAATGCGCGAGGAGACCGAATTAACCGGCAAGAAGACTATATCCACTGACCCAAGCAACAGGTCAATAAGACACCAGGGAAATCTAACTACTAAACAATCATGCATCACATGAAATTCCTGGAGCACCAACTTCTAATGCAGACGTACGTCAATTAAGGGACGCGATTATCCCTATAAGAGTTAATACCTTTTTGGTACCAACAAAGAAATGACTACTTAACATTCATATCGTTGTGTGTTAATTTTTGTTGTCAACTATCCACCTTTCTTCCTATCAATAGATCTATGTCTACCAGTTGTAAAGCAATCTAGCTGTAAAATATTTGTCTATTAATATATAGTCGTCTAGCACGATATCATTGTCTAACAGGTATTTGGCTAGCTATTAATAATAGTTGTCTAGATTATATTGATGTCTATTAATACATGATATAGATAAGTTAAGTATATTATATTTCTATCATTTAAATATATGATAGGAAGAATTAACATGTGATATTGTTGTCATTTAATATATAAGAAATCACAGAGTGTAAATATATGATATATTTTTGAGTTAAATAATAAAAAATATCTATGACTAAGGAACAATAACATCAAAGCGAGAATATGCTATATAAAAAACAAGCTATCTAACCAATGCCAATTAAAAACAAAATCATTGCCTAGCAATATCGTGTGTGAATACATTTGAAAGCGAATTCAATAATCTACCAAAAACGGATCTTTGCCCAACATAGTCATGGGTGAAAACAGTAAGGGAAATCGCTAGCCATGATAACACACTATCAATCATTATTACCAAAGGGGACATCGATGTAATAAAAAAAATACCACATAGCAATTACAACCAGCCACTTACGCAGTCACAAAACTTAGCTAATACATAGTCTCAACACATCAATAAATGCGTTGTCACTCCAGGTATAAATTCTTTTTACCCAACAAGTCTATTGATTGCTAAAAACTATACATTCGTTGTCTATCACATATACGTGTCTAAAAATAAACGTTATGGGATAGGCTAAGTGAAGGTTGGGTAAAACTCCAATAAAAATGATGTTTTAGTGCTGTGTAAAAACATAAATAATAATAATTCGATGTCTATATATTTATAGTTGTCTTTTAATCAAGAAAATTAACAAAACCGCTAACTATATAAATCGTTGCATTAAAACCACCATGGGAAGTCACAAAGGTAACATCATCACTAAAATCGCAGTGATAAGTAAGGAAAATGGTAAATCACAGGGAGAAAGAAAATCATCACGCCATTCAAGCCAATTCAGTCAATGCCATTCAAATGGAAGCAAAATGTTGGGTGAATTCGTAAATGAATATTACGCTGTCTAACATGTAAAATTGGTGTCAGACCATATTATAAATTATATGTTATATAATAAATAGGAAATCATTGTCATACAAAAGCTATAACATTGCTGTGAAATAATTACTTGTTAAAATCACAGTCATAGAAAAATCGTTGTCATATGATAAATTTAAAATCATTGTCATACCATTTTCGTTGTCTCTTATTAAATCCATGTCTAACATTTATATTTCAGGGAAAATCACAGATTTTAAAAACCGCAGAGAATTAACCATATTTATCACAACATTATTACATATATCCATTAAATGTTCAACAACACAAATAGATATATATTATCTAGATATCCATTAGATATAGAAATGTTACTACCGCAACATCTATCGCCATCTATCGCCTATATCACCAACAATAAATTAGTAGATATCAAATGTATTATAATACATATTGAATATATTGATTAGAGATGTAGCAAAAGGATATCAATTATCTAGATATCCATTAGATATCACAATGTAACTATCAACAAAATATTCTTGTGAAATGAGATATCTCTATCCAAATACATAATATAATCATAGTCTTGTGCAAAGGAGATATCGCTATCCCAAAATTCATAAGAAAATCACAGACTTGTGCAAATGATATATCACTATCTGAAATACATAACAAAATCAGACTTGTGCAAATGAGATATCGCTATCCAAATACATAACAACATCACATACTTATCAAACACACACATATAAAAACGTTGTCACATAGTCATAAAACCCATAGATTTACCCCTTCCAAAACACAACAGATCATCATTGAAAGAAAGGAAGAGAGTTTACCATTCAACACTGAAATTTTACCCAAAAAGAAAACATTGAGTTGATCCTTCAAGGAAATGCAGAGGTAATCAATCAAGAAATGCAAGGATAATCTTTCAAGGAAACGTAAGGTTTTGAGAGTTTAAGAAATAAAAAATCAGAGGTACTTGTTCACCAGAAGGTGCAAATACTAATGATTCAGCCATGAATCAATCAAATGCAACGACAAGTAAGGGATAGATAGATGGACACAAATTATTCTTCTCTCATCATCCATGCACAAAAAACAGGGCATTAGAATCTATAGGTCTTTAAACACCGAATTGACGACTGTCGATTCAAATCCTGACCAACTTCTCAGGCATGGACTGATGACCTAGGGATAAATCATAAGGGCTGAAGATAAAGTACAATATCTTCATAATAATCAATAAAACCCACACAGATAAGTCAATGAAATCAGAAGTTGGGTTCTCCAAAGGAAATCCATTCAGAACACAACAAGCAAGGGGATTATAATACCATAGGAAAGAAGGTGCAAGACAACACATGGAAATGGAATCATAAACCAAGAACAGAGAAATTACATGTATAAATTTAATTTCATTGCAGGTAACAATTTAACCGGCATAACTTAGCCAAACACGAATGCTCCATATTTTATGTCTCGTGCGTGCTTCGTCCATCTTCCTCTTGCCGATTGATGTGACCTCACCAGTACTTCCCAGCCAATACTAGGGGTACTCTTCTTCACCTTGAGCCCCTCCAACCACAAAGGGGCCACACACACTATACCAGAGAAGAGATAGCACCTAGCTCGACTCGCAAGTTTGAGCTACCACTCGTAACCCAAGATGGGTATCCCAAATCTCACAAGGGAAGTTAAGTCAAGACAAAAATTTAGCAGCGTAATGTTACACATAAAGATGAGATCCATACTCCTCCTCCTCCCTCCTTTTTATAAAGTTTTTCAAGTAATTAGTTTCCAAAATTCTCATTAAATTCCTTTTTCATTTAATTAATTAAACCTCCCCTATACACATGTCACCCTTTCCCTAGTTTCACCAGAAATTCAATTTTATTAATTAATTAATTATTCCTATTTCTCTCACCCACTTAAAAACATTCCTAAAAATGCTCCTAGGTGTCCCAAAATTCCCTTACACTTCTTAAATGACTTAGGCCTTACTAAGTTCTTAGTAGAGTTCAAAAATAGAAAGTACCCAAGGCAAGATTCCTTACTAAGTTAGACATTCAAATTTTTCTTTATGTTTCCTCTTTTCTTCATGTTTCCCCTTTTTCCATTAGTTTCCTATTTCTTTTAAGTTTCTCTCTTTTCTCTTTTTAGCTAAAACTCAATTTAGCAATTGTAGAAAAACAACCTTTTACCCCTTTTTCTTTTTAATTAAAAATTTAATTAGCATATGTAGATAAAACAATCATTTCCCTTTTAAAATTTTAATCCACCATTATAATTTTATTTTCATAAATTAATTGAATTTCTTACCCCCTTCGTGTTACATGTTTAATTATGATTATTATTTTTTACTACATGTGTTACTTAGACCTAGATTTTAATTTCACTAGACCGGGCGACATTTTTATTAGGGAAATTATTTTTAAATCTTACTTATCACATAATTCATTTTAAGGTCATCTAGGTTTATTCACCTTTCAGTTAAAACATGGCATGCCCTTCATGATGCACTAGGTGGTCCAAGGGTTCCACTCACCTCTTTCCATTTTCCTTGTGCGACATCCCCTTCATGATGCACTACATTCTCCAAGGGTATCAGTCACCTCTTTTTGTTTCCTTGTGGGACGTGCCCTTCAGGATGCACTACGTTCTCCAAGGGTGCCACTCACCTCTTGAATGACTTGGTAGACATAAAAAATCCTTGGAGTCAATACTCCACCAGTTGATATTGTGGGAGACTAAGGGCCTCTAAGGAATAAGACACCTGCCTTATTGCATGCACCTTAGAACCATCGTGAGCGACTCTCATAGTCTTCCCTCATGACATCATGGGTCTTCTCGAACTAGGTAATTCTTAAACTATAGTTTGAGCCATCGAGGGAGTAATAGTAAGTTGTGGAAAGGATGCTCTCACACCTCTCCCTAAAAGTCTCTGGTTGTTATGCGTAACCACTCTACTCCTCATGTCAGTCTAGTTGACAAGATATTGTCAGCCTGCATCCATCAACAAATCATTTTAGCAATAATAATCAATCTTCATAACATATAATAATATGTAGATGTGTCACATCAATAACAATCAAACCCAACAATCCTCTACCTGACTCGATCCAGATTCCAAGGGGTTTCATCAATGCCTCTGCATCCTTAATGTCCAATGTCCTGCACACTCAGGAGAACTCATTCAATAACACTTGTCTATCTGAATACAACAAATAACATATCATCAATCCATAATGTCTCATAATCATAATAGAATAACCAATAGTATAATAATCTGGATCACTTGCAAGCAAGTGTCCTCAAGGATAAGTTCATTACGTGCGCGCGAGAGCGGGATGTTACAGATTTTCAGGGGCTCCCAGTGGAAGAAATCAACTTATAACACTTGTAAAAATCATCTATGAGTTAACTCAAACTTGTTCCCCACTCATTGTAATGTACCTCAACTTTTCCATAATTGTTTTTTTTTTTATATGCAACATTAATCTCCCATTTTCTTTTTATGTTTAACGATAAAGGGAAAGTAGTCTTCCTTTCTGTTATAATTTTGATGAGATAACTTAAGTTATTCTTCTCATGCGACATCCCTTTTTATATCAGTTCAGTAATTCATGAAAGGCTCTAGTTTTTATCTAAGGTCTCAAACCTGTTCATCTCTATATATAAAACATTTCTTTATAGTTTTATACTTAGGACCTGTAGCCCTGCCCTCTCCCTAGACATGAGATTTCTATGTTCGTGCACAATCCTAAGTATTACAATTTTAACATAATGTACTTACCAAGTATAAAATTCAAGGGGTCGTGACTATATTCCATGGTTGGAAGTTTGCGGTCTAACAACTGACGCTTGGCATCATTGTATAGTTGGGTAAAAAAATAGCATTGTTCCTTTAAGAATTAACCGTGATTGGTAAGGGATAACCCCATCCCTTTCCTACAGGTGTTCGGGTAATGAGATCCCAACTACATCCTTATTGAAACAAGAGGTTAATTGTAAGGCAGTAGTTAAGAAATGCATCCTACCTAGTCATGTCACAAAGGAGTTAACTGAACTACACATTTGATGTGTAGCATGGGAGGGAATGCGTAATTGTCAGTGAGAGCTAAATCTCCGTGTCTATTCATTAATGGATGTCCTATAGGTACGAGTTTCGATGGACCATTTCAATCCCTCCTCCATTCAAACATGTGCACTCGTCCCCCCATCACGCCGCTCGACCAATCCCTATACCTTCAACATTAACTCAGCCTCGTAAGGATCCTCTTAGGGTTAAACAAACTTTCCTTTGTTATTGTGATACCCTCCATTTGGTTCTGCATATCACTATCTTCAACAAGTGAGACTGGTGCCTTGGATTGCTTCTCGGTGGCAGACAACGTAGTCTGTCTTTCTTGGTAAGGATTTTAACATGAGACAATGGTTTAATACTAGGATCATTTAAGAAAAAAACGTCACAGAGAAAGCGATGTTTTGTATATCCTGTTATGCATCTTTGAGTTAAGGTTTTTTCCTTTAACATTATCTCTGGTGATTCTTGGCCTTTCCTCTTCCTGAGGAAGTGGTGACATTCGAACGTATTCCTTCTCAGTCCTTCTGAATGTCTTAGTACTCCACCGTAATCCTTTGTGTATGGATCTATGCCCAGGGTTTTGTAACTTTTTAATACTGTGAGTTTCCCTCTCGACCCTCTATTGGTTGAACTTGAGGCCTGATCTTAAAACCTTCGAGCGACTATTTGAGACTTTAGTTGGAAATAAAACTCCGTGGGTTTGGGTTTCTCGATTTTCAGAAGACGAGTCTATGAGGTTCAATAAAACATTAGATAAGTCTTATGCATATACTGTGTTCACGAAGGCTATTACATCCCACCAGGTACCTTTGTTAAATACCTCCGTGGTTTCAAAACTTTCTTTAATAAAAAAAAAAATATGGCATAACGCTTGGGTTCAAAAAGGGATTCTTGCCATTATCGGGGTTCTGCAATTAGTGTGAGTTGTTTGGATTCAGTGCTAGCTTACCTCTGTAGTTACACCTGGTTAAAGGTACCTCGGATAATTGATTCGGGATGTATTAAACACTTAGCTACAGTCTCTGTATTACAAGTAATGTTTTCAAAGTGTCTTTGGTCTACCTATATAACATGTTTTGAACAGTTTATATGTTGAATAAATAGTATTGTTGAATACTCCTTTTATGATAAAATAGATTTATGGTTTGATATCACACTAATGATGGGACCCTGTTGATGCAAGGTACCCATCAGGAGTACTTGGACTATTTCCCCTCGGCTTGGGACATTTACTCAACCAGAAACGTGAACAGAGCAGGGGTCTAGACTCCAGCCATGAGTTATTATTAATTTGAAATTTCGTTGTGTTCATTTATGGTTCTGTTGTGGCTTCTCGTTATTTTATTCTCATTTGTTTTACTAATGATTACAATGATGAATCTATCTTATAGAGGGGTCAACTCCACAAGACTTTGGAGGTCGATCCGTATTGTCCATGCTAAAGGTATTCTGGTTCCATGCACAGTACCCCTCGGGCTTAGCCTTTCGAGTTTACTAGCATTGAGGGCCAAGGCTATGTCCCGTCCTTATTACTTTAAATAATTTTCATCCCAAATTCTATATTGGTTGGTTAAGGGTACACCCTAATTTATGTTAATACTTTGGTACTTAGAGAATAATGCAAATCTTTCACCTGGTTGGATTTGTAATATAATTTTAAAAGGGTTTGTTCCCCAAACATTCCTTTTCCTGTATCCCTGTGAAGTCGAAAATTACTAGAGTAGTGAAATTGAATCCCACCTATGATATGTCATGGTTTTTTTATAATATCTAGATAACCATTCCTTTTGAGGTAATACAATCATCATATATTGAGTTTATTCAACTATGGATACTTATGAAAAGTAGATGAGTTTCACACTTTCATTTTCGGGATTTACCATCTTTGTTTCTATTTTTGAAACTGGTTTTGTATTATAGATCTTGAATTCGTTTCCTGGGTTATTCTATTTATTTTCCAGTATCCTTCTTATTACTGGTTATGATGATGTTCCTAGTATTATTTTCCATGCATGATAGTATAGTAGTAAACCCAGTACAATAATATGTGCGCCTAAGGGCTTGATTACTACTAGAAGTATGTTGTTGTATTCATAAATTTCAGGTTTCAGTCATCATTAAAATGTATTTTCTAATTATATACAAGAAAAATTATTCTAGGTATAAAATTAGCATTGGTAGGGATTTAACTTGAATTTGATTCCATCCATTTGTAATTTGACTTGTTAATCAGTTACATAAATATTTCGTGAAATTCCTATACTGGTAGGATTTCATCCTGATTTGGGGTTTTTGACTGTACCGGTTGGAAACAATAAAGAATAGAAATACATTTGTCTGCATATGAAATTATAATAGATCTAAGACTTCCATAATTTGTATTTGTTTCTATGTGATTACTTTGTTCCTTTATACAAGATAACCCTGTCTTGCAATGATTAATATAATACACAGTGGCTTTGCCACCCAATTTACTATTTACATTATGTTCCTACCACAGACCTATTACTCAAGTGTTTTATCAGTCTAATCATAAAAAATAAATAGCATTGTTCCTATAAGAAGATCTTGTTGTTATACTGTAGGTGTATTCTTGAATCAACAAAATTATTTCCACCAGAAATCTACAACAATTATATAATTTCATCTAACATGCATCATAGTGGAGTGATCATATAGAATGGCAAATGTATACAATCATTTCAATGGAACAAATATGATAAGAGGAAAGTAAAGAAGAATATATGGATAAATGTTGGGACAGCAAAAGGAACAACCACAATCCTCCCAACCTTTGAACATGGAAGTCAAACCACTTGTCATGTTCACCCCCTAGCCTGACTATGAATCCATGAGGGTTAACTCCGAATTTCCTCCTCGGAAAATGCCTTTCCACTTCATAAATATTCTCCTTGACTCACACACAACAAGTAGTGTTCATAACAACAATAACATAGAAAATTTTCCCCCAACATACTAGGTAGTATCCTGCCTCCTCACATATGTTATTTATCCAAAACAATATCTTTGCCTAGGTCCTTTTTCCCTCGCTTGGCAATTTTGGCAGCTTTCTAAATCCATGGTTTTTAGGGGCTGCCAACGGTCAAATCCCTGATTTTCCACTTGTAATCAATCAGCCCTAAGGTAGTTCTAACATGTTTCCCACTCATGGAGTCATGGTCAGCTAAATTTAACATGGTTGTTCCATTTGTCCTCCTACAATAATTATAAAATATTTTGTTTTCATACAAGTGTCATAGTCAAATAGTTAGTTGGGCCAGGTCAGATCCCTGCCCAATAGTCAAAAAAATTAATTACAATTTATCAAATTCAAAATTCAAAATTTCCATAAATGGTAAAAATTTCCCAAATTTGAATTTACCAAAAATGGAATAATTTTCCTAGGAAATTTCAAACTCAAAAATGATTTATTTTTGGGGATGTCACATCCTTTCCCCCTTCAATAAGAAATTGTCCTCAGTGTTTGTTCCTTTCCTGGAATAGGATTGGATGAGATTTCTGCAAATCTCCCTCCAACTCCCAAGTGGCCTCCTTAGGACTAAAGTGCTTCCATTGCACCTTTACTTGAGTGACGACTCTGTTCTGAAGTGCTATTTTTCTTTGGTCCAGAATGCACAGGGGTTCCGCCTGGAAATCGCCTTCTGGTTCCACCTGCACGAAGTTCCAATCGACCATGCAAGTAGGGTCATGGACATACTTTTTCAATAAAGAAACATGAAATGCGTTATGAATTTTTAGATTAGCTTGAAGTGCAAGTTGCTATGCTACAGGTCCAATTCGAGATAGTATATTGAAGGGCCCACAAAACCTACATGCCAACTTGGCACAATTCCTGAGTTTTAGTGAACTCTGTCGGGCTTTAACTTTTAAGTAAACATGATCTCCCACTTGAAACTTCAAGTGTCTTATTTTCTGGTCCGCATAACTTTTTTGTCTGTCCTGGCCTCGTTCATGTTCTATTTTTCTTTTCTTACCACACCTTCCATCTCTTGGAGTATCTCTGGTCCAACCATAAGCCTGTCAACTGGGTTGTCTCAGCTATTTGGAGTCGTACACTTTCTGCCATATAGTATATCGAAGTGGCTTAACTTAGCCAAAGTCTGGTATCCATTGTTATATGGAAATTCTACCAGGTGTAATTAGTCTTTTCACTTTCTTGTTTTTTTTCTTACATACATGTGGAGCAAATCTTCCATGATTTGGTTCATTCTTTCAGTTTGTCCATCTATTTGCAGATGATGACTCGTACTGAAATTCAAATTAGTATTTAGCCCTGCAAATAATTCTTTCCAAAAAGAAGATGTAAATTTTACATCTCTATCTGAAATCACCATTTTACGAATACCACATAGTCTAAAAATTTATTTCATAAATATTTCAGCAATATTTATCGATTTAAAAGTGGAATTTATAGGAATAAAGTGTGCAAAGTTACTTAGTTTAACGATTACAACCATAATGGAGTCATTTTGTTTATGAGTTTTAGGAAAACCTATGATAAAGTCTAATGAAATGGTCTCCCATTTCCATTATGGCACTCGTAATGGCTGTAGTAGGATGGATCGATGTTGGTGTTTGTCCTTAACCTACTAACAGTCTTGGTAGCTAGCCAAGTGCTCTGATGTTTCTCCCTTCATGTTAGGCCAGCAAAATAGTTTTCTAAGTGTTGTTATCGTTTTCTGGTGTCCTGGATGACTAGAATACGGTTTCTTATGCACTTCATCCAAAACTTTTATCTTTAACTCTACCAAATCTGGTATGTAAAGTTTGTTCTTAAATTGTAACAGTCCATTTTCATTGATACTCAAATCTAGTTTGTCCGAGTTTGATGTAGTGTTTTGTAATTATGCCACTATCTTAGTGTAACTTTCATCGTTAATACCTTATTTCCTTATTCTTTGTTCCAGATCACTTTCTTCTCTACTAACATTTATTTCGAATAACCCATGGACTCTTCTCCTTAGGGCATCTGCTACCTTATTTTCCTTACCCTTGATATGTCTTACCTCAAAGTTGAATTCTCTTAAGAAGGCTAGCCATATTGCTTTCCTTGCATTAAGATCTGGCTGGCTAAACAAATATTTTACTCCACTATTATCTGTCAGTAATAGAAATTTTCTGCCCATTATGTAGTGTCGCCACATTTTTAAGGCATGTATTACTGCTGCTAATTCCAAGTCATGAGTGACATAGTTTCTCTCATGCTCCTTTAATTTTTGGGACTCATAACAAATAACATGTCCTTCTTGAGTTAGGACACCACCTAATCCTTCTTTACTCACATCAACACAGACAGTAAAGTCTTTATTTGGGTCTGCTACCTTTAAAATGGGTGCGGTTTTCAATAATTCCTTCAACTTGTTAAAACTATCTTAACACTTCTGAGACCAATTAAACTTGGTCCCTTTATTTTGCAAAGACGTGATAGGGTAAGCAATTTTGGAAAACCCCTCTATAAATCTGCGATAATATCCGATGGTCCCCATGAATGACCAGAAATCCGCTACGTCCTTAGGTATCAGCCATTCCATGATGGCTCTTTTTTTCTCAGGGTCGACTCCAATGCCTTCTACAAAAATTACATGTCCTAGGTACTGTACTTTTCTTTGGTAAAAATCACACTTATTGAATTTAGCGTATAGATTGTGCTTCCTCAAAGTCTGTAGAAATATTCTTAGGTGTTCTTCATGTTCTTCTTCTATCTTAGAACAGACCAGAATATTGTCGATAAATACTAGTATGAACTTGTCCAAGTACTGGCTGAAGATATTGTTCATTAGGCACATAAACGTGGCCAGTGTGTTAGTGATTCTGAAAGGTATGACTACGAATTCGTATTGTCCATATCTTGTTTGAAAAGCTATTTTCTTTATGTCCTCATCTTTTGTCTAAACTTGATGATAATCAGATCGTAAATCCAACTTTGAAAAGATATCGATCCCACACACTTGATCGAACAGATCATTTATCCTAGGTAAGGGGTATTTATTCTTAATAGTCATTTCGTTCAATTGTCTATAATTGATACATAGTCTTATAGTACCATCTTTATTTTTCACAAAGAGGATTGGTGCTACCCATGGTGAAACACTAGGTCTAATATACTCTTTGTCTAATAACTCCTGCAGTTGTATTTTTAATTGTCAATTCTGGTAGACTCATTCGGTAAGGTGCTTTCGATATGGGGGCTGAACCAGGTAGTAGGTCTATGAAGAAGTCTATTTCCCTTCTAGGAGGTAATTCAGGTATCTCATCAACAAATATGTCTTTGAACTCCCTTAGGACAACAAATTCTTCCATGTGGGGCTTATCTTCTTTTTCTAACAGATTTGTTATTTGGATGGCGTAAACTTGACAACCCTTTCTCATGCATTTATTGAATTGCATTGTTCTGACTTGTCTAACTAATACAGTTTTTGGTATACCTTGGGTTGTTCTAGTAGTATCATAATTGTCTTTATAATTAAGTGTCTTTGTATAACAATCTAGAACTTCTTTGTGTTTTTCCAACCAATCCATTCTTATAATCACATCATAAGATCCTAGTGGCAGAATGTTCATATTGTTTTTATGTTTTGACCATCTAAACTGAATTCAAAATAAAAAATAAAGTAAACCACTTTCCTTTTAGTTCTTGTTTCTAATTGTACTAGCCATGATTTTGTGTGTTTCATTCTCTTAAGTTTATTTGACTCTACTATTCCATGAGTGATATAACTTAAGTTAGCTCCAGGATCAATTAAAACATAAATTCGAGTGTTACTTATTTTACCTTTGATTTCTACCACAGAGGACTGATGTTCAACTTGCCGACCATGTACGATTTCATTTATCTGATGCAGGCTTCTACCCACATCACCCACTATCAAGGCTTCCTATAAATTATGAACACCAATTATTTTTGTTGAATTTAAACGTGGACACTTCTTCTTCACGCTCAAAATAACTAAAAAAAAAAATAACTCTCAGCTTCAAGCAGTGTATCTAGAATCTCCAGTCAAAATTGCAAGTTCAAAACCCTCGTTCTTTGTTTGCAGTTACAAGAGAATTGAAACTATACACTCAACAAATATTATCTACCTCTCTACTCCTATTCCTACCTCTCAACACTACTAGGCCCTTAAGAACTAAGAAGCTCTGATACCGATTGATAAAATATAGACAGGAACAACAACATGGAGGAAAAGGAATACTAGCCAACACACATTGTATTAACTCCAATGTTACATATTTATAGTACAATGGGTGATGCCACCTCATAGAGAGATTTTCTCTAGATCCTAAAATCATGCATGATGACTAGGCTAGGCAATCTTNTAAATCATTAGTCATCACTTGAGGATATATTACTAATATCCTAAATGAATAATACAAATATAGGTGACAATTTAGACTTAGTGATTGGTAAAGGTAAGCCATAGGCTAACATATTTCAGCTAGAGCAACCCTCACTCTTGGGTCCAATCCCTCATAAGTTTTTTTTTCATTGATTTTGAGAAATAGGGTTTTCCTTAGTAAGAAGCAATGCAACATTTGGATTTAGGTGTCCAATTTATGAAACCATACCTCGGGTGAAGATGGAAAATGTGGTCACATATTCCATGCCTAAACAAGCTTGCAAAATTTGACCAAACTCAAAAATGTTTCTCCGTTAGGTTTTTATACCCTGAGGAGGAATTGACAAAGAGTCCATGAAATGGTTTGCGATGCTACCTACAATTAGGAATAAAAAGAAAGGAAATACTCATATTGAGGAACCGTCATATCCATTTGATTACTAAGATAATATTTCAGCTAGAGCACCTCTCACTCTCGGTTCCCATGCCTCGAAAGTTTCTTTACTCATTGATTTCGAGAACTAGTGTATTGCTCAGTTTGAAGCAATGTAAAATTTGGATTAAGGGGTCTAATTTATGAAACCATCACTCATGAGTAGATGGATAATGTGGTCACCTAGTCCATTCCTAAACAATCTTGCAACATCCCATGAAACTAAAAAATGTTGCTCTATTAGTCTTTTATGCCCTGAGGAGGAATTGGCCAAGAGTCCTCGAAATGATTTCGGATGCGAATTGCAACTCAACATATAACAAAAATCAAGACTCAAAATGAGGAAATTTTTTCTTTGTTGGATTCCCATCATACAATTTCAGCTAGCGCACAACTCACTCCCAGATTCAATCCCTCAGAAGTAGTTTTTTTCATCGATTTTGGGAACTAGAATTTTGCTTAGCTTGAAGCAATGGAACATTTGGATTTAGGGGTCCAATATATGAAACCATGCCTTGGGAGCGAATGGAAAATTTGGTCACATATTCCATGCCTAAAAAATCTTGCAACATCTGATGAAACTCAAAAATGCTTCTCTGTTAGATTTTTATGCCCTGAGGAGGAATTGGCCAAGAGTCCCCGAAATGGTTTGGGATGCAACTTGCAATTAGGCATAAAATGAAAAACGAGTCTCAGATTGAGGAACCGTCGACTTCGATGGATTACTGGGATAGGATTTCATCTAGAGCACCCCTCACTCCCAGGTTCCATGCCTTGAAAGTTTATTTACTCATTGATTTCGAGAACTAGTGTTTTCCTCAATTTGAAGCAATGCAACATTTGGATTAAAGGATCCAATTTATGAAACCGTGCCTCGGGAAAGGATGGACAATGTGATCACATATTCCATGACTAAACAATCTTGCAACATCTCACATCACTCAAGCATGTTTCTCTGTTAGGTTTTTATTCCCTGAGGAGGAATTGGCCAAGAGTCCCTGAAATGTATTGGGATGCAACTTGCAACTGGCCATAAAATTAAAACCAAGACTCAGATTGAGGAACCATCAACTTTGATGGATTACTATGATAATATTTAAGCTATACAACCCCTCACATCGAGGTGCCATGCCTTGTAATTTGCTTTACTCATTTATTTTGAGAACTATTGTTTTGCTCAATTTGAATCAATGCAACATTTCGATTAAGGGGTCCAATTTATAAAATTATCCCTTGAGAGCTGATAGATAATGTGGTAACCTAGTCCATGCCTAAACAATATTTTATCATCTCATGAAACTCAAAAATGTTGATCTGTTAGTCTTTTATACCCGGAGGAGAAATTGGCCAAGAGTCCCTGAAATGGTTTGGGATGCAGCCTGCAGCTCAACATATCATGAAAACTGAGACTTATATTGAGAAACCGTAGTCTCCGTTAGATTCTTGTCATAGGATTTTAGCTAGATCACCCCTCACTTCCAGTTCCAATCCCTCAGAAGTTATGTTTTTCATCGATTTCGAGAACTAGTGTTTTCTTCAGTAAGAAGCAATGCGACATTTGGATTTAGAGGTCCAATTTAGGAAACCATGCCTCAGGAGTGGATGGACAATTTGGTCATGTAGTCCATGCCTAAAAAATCATGAGACATCTCATGGAACTCAAAAATGTTGCTCTATTAGGCTTTCAGGCCCCGAGGAGGAATTGGCCAAGAGTCCCAAAATGGTTTGGGATGCGACTTGCAACTGGGCATAAAACAAAAATCAAGACTCATATTGAGGAACCATTGACTCCGATGCATTACTGGGATAGGATTTCATCTATATCACGCTTCACTCCTAGGTTCCATGCGTGGGAAGTTGATTTACTCATTGATTTCTAGAACTAGTGTTTTTCTCAGTTTGAAGCAATCCAACATTTGGATTAAGGGGTCCAATTAATGAAACTGTGCCTCGAGAGTGGATGGAAAATGTAGTCACCTTGTCCACACCTAAAAAATCTTGCAACATCTCACGGAACTCAAAAATGTTGCTCCGTTAGGTTTTATTCCCTAAGGAAGAATTGGCCAAGAGTCCCTAAAAAGGTTTGGAATGTGACCTGCAACTAGGAATATAACGAATACCAAGACTTATATTGAGGAACCATCATCTTCGTTGGATTCCTCGTATATGATTTCAACTAGATCGCCCCTCTCAACCAAGTCCAATCCCTCAGAAGTCATTTTTTCATTGATTTTGAGAACTAGGGTTTTGCTCAGTAAGAAGCAATGCAACATTTGGATTTAGGGGTCCAATTTATGAAACCATGCCTCAAGAGTGGATGGACAATTTGTTCACATATTCCATTCTGAAACAAGTTTTCAACATCTCATGGAACTAAAAAATGTTATTCCTTTAGGTTTTTGTGGCCTAAGGAGGAATTGACCAGGAGTCCACGAAATGGTTTGTGATGGGACTTGCAACTAGGGATATAACAAATACTGACAATCAGATTGAGTAATTGTCATCTCCATTGGATTCATGGCATAGGATTTTAGCTAGAGCACCCCTCACTCCCAGGTCCAGTCCCTCTAAAGTTGGCTTTTTATCGATTTTGAGAACTAGGGTTTTGCTTAGTTTGAAGCAATGCAACATTTGGATTTAGGGGTCAAATTTATGAAATTGTTCCTTGAGAGAAGATGGAAAATGTGGCCACATATTCCACACCTAAAAAATCTTACATCATCTCACATAACTCAAAAACGTTGCTACGTTAGTCTTTTATGCCCCAAGGAGGAATTGAGCAAGAGTCCCAGAAATGGTTTGGGATGTGACTTGCAACTGGTCATAAACAAAAATCAAGTCTCGGATTGAGGAATCATCAAATTTGATGGATTGGTGGGATAGGATTTCATCTAGAGAACCCCTCACTCCACGGTTCCATGCCTCGAAAGTTGCTTTACTCATTGATTTCGAGAACTAATGTTTTTCTTAGTTTGAAGCAATGCAACATTTGGATTAAAGGGTCCAATTTATGAAATCATCCCCCAGAAGCAGATGGATAATGTGGTGAACTATTCCATGCCTAAAAAGTCTTGTAGCATCTCACAAAACTCAAAAATGTTTCTTCGTTCGTCTCTTATGCCCTGAGGTGGAATTGGCCAAGATTCCCCAAAATGGTTTGCGATGCGACTTTCAATTGGGAATATCATCAAAACAGGGACTCGGATTGAGGAACCATTGTATCCGTTGGATTCCTAGCATAGGAGTTTAGCTATAGAACCCCTCATTCCTAGTTCTAATCACTCGAAAGTTGTTTTTTTCATCGATTTTGAGAACTAGTGTTTTGCTCAGTAAGAAGCAATGTGCAACCTTTGGATTTGGGGGTACAATTTAGGAAACCATTCCTCAGGAAATCATGGAAAATGTAGCAACATATTCCATGCCTAAACAAGCATTCAACATCTCATGGAACTAAAAAATGTTGCTCCGTTAGGCTTTTATTCCCTGAGGAGGAATTGGCCAAGAGTCCCTGAAATGGTTTGGGATGCAACTTGGAAATGGGCATAAAACAAAAACGAAGTCTCAGATTGAGAAACTGACGAATATGATGGTTTACTGGGATAGGATTTCCGCTATATAACCACTCACTCTCAGGTGTCGTGCCTCAAAATTTTCTTTACTCATTGATTTCAAGAACTAGTGTTTTTCTTAGTTTGAAGAAATGGAACATTTGGATTATGGGATCCAATTTATGAAACCATACATCGAGAATGGATAGACAATTTGGGCACATATTAGATTCCTAAAAAAGCTTGCAACATCTCATGGAACTCAAAAATGTTGCTCTGTTAGGTTTTATGCCCTGGGGAGGAATTGCCCAAGAGTCTCTGAAATGGTTTGGGATGTAACTTGTAACTGGGCGTAAAACGAAAACCAAGACTCATATTGAGGAATAGTTGAATCTGATGGATTACCTGGATATTATTTCAACTAGAACACCCCTCACTCCTGGGTTCCATTCCTCAAAAGTTTCTTTACTGATTGATTTCAAGAACTAGTTTGCTGCCTAGTTTGAAGCAATCCAACAATTGGATTGAGGGGTCCAATTTATGAAACCATCCCTCAGGAGAGGATGGATAATGTGGTCACATATTCCATGCCTAAACAAGATTGAATCATATCATAGAACTGAAAAATGTTTCTATGTTAGGATTTTATTCCCTGAGGAGGAATTCACCAAGAGTCCCTGAAATGGTTTGGGATGCAACCTGCAACTGGGCATATCACAAAAATCGAGACTCAGATTGAGGAACCGTTATGGGCCAAGATATAAACAATATTGAGACTTGGCTTGAAGAATCATCATATCTGTTGGATTCCTCGCATAGGATTTCAGCTAGAGAACCCCTCACTCCAAGGTCCAATCCCTCGAAAGTTCTTTTTTTCATCAATTTTGAGAACTAGGGTTTTTCTCAGTTGGAAGCAATGAAAAATTTGTGTTTCTTTTGTGTAGTAAATTTTGGGAGGAGTATTGGTTCATGGACCATGATGAGAACCCTTTGGAATTCATCATTTTCTTCACATTTCGTTTTCTTTAGAAAGAGGAAGAAGTCATCTATGTATGTTTTGATGGTGTTGATATTGCACCAAGTTTGCACTTCCTGCCAAATGTCCTTGGTAGTCAAGATATAATGCATTGGGTTTATCCCACAGGGTCACAAATTTGATAACATGTGACATAGCACATGTTTTGTGAAATGACATAGTACCAAATTATTTGGATGAAATAATTATTTTTCTCACCATAGGTGTTGCACCACAAGGGTACTCGACAACATAGAAGAAACAATTGGGTTTATGTGTGACCAACTATTAGATAAATAGGTCATTTGTACAAGATCATGGTACATGGCATCCTTTTATGGTGCATCATGGATTATAAATTAATTAGAATTTTATGGGAGAGCCATCATGAAATACTTAGAATATGCTGAATATTGCGACATCTATCAAGGAACTAGGAAACCATCTTGTAGGGATGAAATGTTGTTACACCTGGTAGGTGTGCGACAACCATTAGAAAAATGGGTAGTAACATTAAAAACCCTAGGCACTCAATTTAGATAACAACAATAACATATATATATGATGAAGACATCTCAATAAGACTCTTAGTATCTCTTGTTGGAAATAACAATATGAGGAACTCACACTCTCCAAACTAGGTCTAGTATGTACATATAAACAACTTGTTCATTGTTACTTATGGTGGGTCAAACCTATATTCATTTTACTTATCGTATGTGTTGGTAAAGTGAATGATTAGGTGTCGGTTCATGGGCCAAGATATTTTTATCTAAATGTTTATCACATGGTTGGGCGCTTCATTTGGGGAAACAAAATAGAATTAACTCAAGGGTGAGTTAATAATTGTGGAACAAGCTTGTTCGTTCCTTAATTTTGATGGAGTACATGTTGGTACATACTCAACATACAAAGAAATTTGAGTTGCATCACACATAATAAAGACAATAAATTCAATAAAGAGTATCATATATGGTCGTAGCCATGAAACATGATTTTATGCATGAATTTAGGTGGCTAAATAAGTAGAGTGGTGTAAGGTGGCTAAATAGACTTGTGGGAGCTTACAGAAGTCCGTTATGATTCTCGGTTTGGATTTTATGCCCCTGAACCAAATTTGTCACATGTCCCTGAATGGCTTGAGGAGGCGAGTTGAAACTCATGATAAAACTCAAACCAAGACTCAAATGCACGAACCATCAATTGCATTGGATTCAATGCACTAGGTTTGAACTAGTGGGGCCCCTATGCTATCATTCTATCAGGCAGAAAAAAATTATTGGAGTATCTCCAACACTAGGGTTTTGGTCAATGAGGCATTGTGCAATTTTTAAAGAGGAGGTCGATTTTCAAGAAAATTGTGTCGAGCATTTTTGGCTAGTGTATTCACATGGGACTTGGAAAAATATACTTGTGGGAGCTTACATAAGTCTTTTATGCTACTCGGTTTGGATTTTATTCCCCCAAACCAAATTGACCACATTCCCCTAAATGGATTGAGGAGGTGAGTTTCAACTCGCGATAAAACGAAAACCAGGACATGGATTCAAAAACTGTCAGTTGCATTGGATTAAGAGCACTGGGTTTCATCTAGTGGGCCCCCTACACTATCATTCTGTTGACTGGAAAACCATTTGTTGGAGTATCTTTGACACTAGGGTTTTGGTCAGTGAGGCATAGTGCAATTTCTGAAGATGAGGTCGATTTTCAATAACATTATGTCGGGTCTTTTTGGCTAGTGTATTCATATGGGCCTTGGAAAAATATACTTGCATGAGCTTATGAAACTCTGTTATGCTGCTCGGTTTGGATTTTATTCCCCTAGACCAAGTTGGACACATGTCCTTGAATGGATTCAGGAGATGAGTGGAAACTATAGATAAAACTGGTATGAACTTAGGTGGCTAAAGAAGCAATGTGGTTTAAGGTTTCTAAAAAGACTTGCGGGAGCTTACATAAGTCATGCTACTAAGTTTGGATTTTATGCCCCTGGACCAAATTGGCCACATATCCCTGACTGGCTTGAGGAGCCAAGTTGCAACTCACGATAAAAATCAAACCGACACTCGAATTGTAATATACCATATATAAAACGTATGCATAACAGAAATAAAATGCTAGAAATGGCAGAATGACAACAATATAACCAGAACAATCACCACAATAACACTGAAATGATATAAGAATAACAATAGAAATAACACCTTGATTCTAAGAGCAATGTTCACAGTCCTCTTTAAGGGGGAAACCTCCATTCGATCAGAGCTCTATTACAATAATATCTAAGCTAGGGTTCTCATACCCTCGACTCTTATTTATACTAAATATGTCTATCAAAAGAAGCATCTAGAGGAAGATCCTTCTAGAAGCAAAAGCTTCTATTAGGTCTTCTTACGTTCGACTTATTCTATTTTATTACAAGGCCTTATTAATATTGACTTTTATTACATCCAATTGTATTGTTCTACCTATGTGCGGGTTAGGACCCTAACATGTCCTCCCCCTTAAAAACAACCTTGTCCTCAAGGCTTGAGATGTGGAAATTGTTGCAGAATGGTAGCTAGTTCCAAAGTGGCATCTGTTGGAGTCGTATATTTCCACTGGACTAACACTTCCTTGATGGTTCTCTGACATAGGCGACGTTCACGTTGGTCCAAAACTACTTGTGGCTATCGCCAAATGGATCCTTCTTCGTCTAACTCGGAAAGGCTGGTTTGAATTTGGCACTTAGTTGCAATCACCTTCTTTAAGCATGAAACATGAAAAACAAGATGTAGCTTAGAATGACTGGGCAAGGCTAACTGATAGGCCACCTATCCCACACGCTTGAGAATTGTATAAGGACCATAAAATTTGGGTGCTAGCTTATGACAATGCTTGACCTTGAGGGAATTTTGCTTGTAAAGTTGCAGTCGAAGAAACACTTGATCCCCTTCTGCAAATTGACGTTCAGAGCAACCTTGATCTGCTTGTTTCTTCATTCAATTATGTGCCATGACCAAATTCTCTTTCAAGGTACGGAGAATAGCCTCATGAACTGTAAGCATTTGGTCAACCGCCTAGACCTTCGAGACACCAAGTAAGTATGAGAGAACTGAAGGTGGATTTTGTCCATATATCACTTAAAAAGGAGTCACGCATGTACCTATATGGTATGAAGTGTTGTACCACCATTCAACTAGGGGTAACCATTGAGCCCACTAATTTTTATTTTCTGAGGAAAAACACCTCAAATATGTTTCCAAACACTTGTTGACAACTTTTGTTTGACCATCAGTCCGGGGATGATAAGTTGTGTTGAGATGCAATTGGGTGCCTTGGAGCTTGAACAATTCTTACAAAAAATTGCTAGTGAAAGTTGGGTCGTGATAAAAAAAAATAGAATGTGGCATGCCATGAAGCTTGAAGACTTGATCCATGAAAATGTGAGCCACCGTGGAGGCTTTAAATGGGTATTGAAGAGCAAAGAAATGAGCATACCTGAAAAGGTGATCAACAACCACCATGTTGACTGATTTATTTCTCGATTTGGGTAAGCATGTAATAAAATCCATAGAGATATCCCTCCAAATAGCCGGTCTAATCAGAAGTGGTTGTAGTGTGCCTGAAGATTTGATTATTTGGTTGTTGTTGCGTTGACACACATCACAGTCAATGAAAACATTAAGAATGTATTTTTTCATACCATCCTAGAAAAAAGAACGTTTGACCCTGTCATAGGTTTTGGTAAACCTGGAGTGCCCAGCTATGGATGTATCATGAAGCTCAAAAAGTACTATGTATTTAAGTTTTGATTGTTTACTTAAATACAAACAACCTTTGTATCAAAGCTCATCATGGAGCCAAGAGTACCCTGGGGAAGATGGATCATTGGACTGCAATTGTTGGATCAGATGTGAACTTTTGGGATCGTGTAGCCATTCCTGGCGAACTGCTTGGAGCCACTCTGGTACAATGAAGGCAAGAGAAAAAATGGATCCGTCATATTCATATTTTTGGGAAAGTGCATCCACAACCACAATGTCTTTGCCTTTCTTGTAAATTATATCATAATCATATCCAAAGAGCATAGTCACCCATTTTTGTTGCTACGGGGAGGAAATGCATTGTTCTAGAAAATACTTGAGGCTTTGATGGTGTGTCTTAATTTGGAAGCTTTTCCGCAATAGATAAGGGCGTCACATATCAACAACATGTAGAATAGCCAACATTTCCTTTTCATAGATTGATTTGCCTAGATTTCTTTTAGACAGTTGCTCGTTGGTAAAGGCCAGAGGCCGACCCTCTTGCATAAGGACAACACCAATTCCTTTCCCTGAAGCATCACATTCCAAGACAAAGGTCTTTGTGAAATCAAGAAGGGCCATGACTGGAGTGGTGCACATGGCCATCTTCAAGGTTTGAAAATCTTGAGAAGCTGCTGGAGTCCAAGTGAAAGAGTTATTTTTTAGGAGTGTAATGAGAGGTGCTGCAATATTTCCATAATTCTTAACAAACTTGCGATAATAACCTGTTAAGCCTAGAAATTAACGCAAGATTTTGAGAGTCTTTGGGTGAGGCTAGTCTTTCATAGCTTCAATATTTTTTGGATCCACCCTGACGTCGTCCTGGCCAACCAAATGACCCAAGTAATTGACTTCTGAGGCACCAAAAACAAATTTAGACTGTTTCAGGAAAAGTTGGTGCTGAGAGAGTAGATGGAGAACTCGATCCACATGGGCAAGATGGTCTATCCAGGTTTTTCTATAGATGATGATATAATCAAAGAAATCTAAGAAAAAATTATAGAGAAAAAGGACAAAAGACATGATTCATGAGGCTTTGGAAGGTGGAGGGGGCATTACACAAGACAAAGGGCATCACCAAAAACTCATAATGGCCCTCATGAGTTCTAGAGGAAGTCTTGGGAATGTCTGCCTCTTTCATACGTATTTGGTGGTAGTCATAACGAAGATCAAGTTTAGTAAAGAACTGGGCACCACTCAATTCATCCAAGAGGTCATCAATGAAAGGAATAGAAAAATTGTCTTTAATGGTAAGTTTGTTGAGGGCATGGAAGTCAAGACACATTTGCCAAGAACCTTCTTTCTTCAGGACCATGACCACAGGAGAAGAGTAGGGGCTCGTACTAGGGCGGATAATGTCTAAGTTAAGGAGTTCCTGGACCATTTTCTCAATTTCATTTTTTTGGGAAAAGGGGTGACGATATGGACATATATTGGGAGGAACGCTTCCTAGTACAAGGGGAATGGAATGATCATGAACACCACGGGAAGGAGGGAGTCCCTGGGGAGTGGAAAAGACCACTTGATGTTTAGAAAGGATGGTTTGGAGGTCTTGCGACACCGAGGGTGTCTTTGCTTCTTGTATGGCATGGAGTTGGGTAATAACACCAGAATGACATTTTTTTACCAGCTTTTCCATGCGATGGGAACTAATGATATCAAGTGAACCATTAGTGATGCCTTGGAACTTATATTGTTGTCCCTCGTAATCGAATTGCATGGTTAATTCATTAATATCCATGAGAATGGGACCCAAAGTCATTAGCCAGTCTACACCCAAAACAATGTCACAACCGCCCATGTCAATAGAAAATATATGATATTTCAGGTGGTAGTCACCAATTTGGAGACACACATTTTCACAACACCCTCCACATTTCAAGGAGCCACCATTGGAAATCATGATTTGGAAATTATTGACGGCATGGATGTAGAAATGAGTTTCTTGGGCAATGCAGCGATGAATGAAATTATGTGTGCTTCCACTATCAACCAGAATGATGACCCTCCTATGCTTGATGTAACTGATTATCTTGAGGGTTTGGGGAGCAGAGAAGCCAGTGAGAGAATTTAGGGAGATGACCAGTTCTACTTCGGGAGGGTCTGAGGGAGGGGTTATGTCAGTTGTTTCAGGTGACTTAGACACAAGGGGAGTTTCAACATCCTCTTTAGAAATATCCTTCGAGATGGCCATAAAAAGATTTTGGTCCTTACACTTGTGGCCTAGGAAATATTTGTCATCACAATTATAACAAAGGCTTTTGAGTGGGAATTTAGCCATTTCATCCCTGGTCAATTTTTGGATCTTTAGTGTCGCGGAGGGAGTAGTGGGATTTACTGGTTTAGTGCGAGGGATAAAGGGGGGTTTTCAGTTTTGAGAAGATACAACCTATTTTTGTTGGAGTTACTTCACACACACCTAGGATTTATTTTTCCTAAGGTTTTTCCTTATTTATTAGTCATAATTAGTCATTATCTAGTCTCCTATATTTTAGGGGAGAATATTCCACTTGGAGAATATTCTCTTTCAGTTGACACTTCAGTTTGACTAGTTGAGTTGAGTTTGGATGTTGCATTGGTTTTGTCACCATGCAACATTGGGATCATCACCTGCTAATGCACACTTTCCTTGGGATCATCACCGCACTGGTGCATTACCCTTGATTTCCTAAGTTAACTCCTCACTACTCTTTGTTTAGTCATTTAGCTGAAGACTAGTTGAGTAGTTAACTGAAGTAGGTGGCACTTCACTCCCGTAACTGTCTGAGAGACTAGACTAGGTGGCAGTTCACTCCCGTAATTGTCTGAGAGACTAGAATAGGTGGAAGTTCACTTCCGTATATGATGGTGTGTGTCCAGATCACTCTAGACCACCACTATGGATATATCTATTGTAAATTATTCACTCTTTGAGTGTGGAATATAGTTAATGAGAATTCTTCCATTCTTTCTCTCTTCCTTACTCTTTCTCATTTTCTCTCTGCAAATGTGTGTATCATGTTTTAGATAGATATATTATGTGCAATTTCAACACATTTACATTGTATCAGAGCCCACAGACTGCTAAGAAAAAACTACACCAAATTTGTTTGCAGGTACAAAAGATTGAAGACAACAAAAAGATGGATTATTCGCCAAAAACACTTCTCACGCCTCATAACTATTTGGAATGGAAGCCAAACATTCTACTTATGCTCAGATGCAAAGGATTGTACCAAATAACTATGGCAATGGTCCTAGAGCCTGATTCTGTCGATGATAAAAATGACTTTCTCAATAAACAAGATATGGCCATAAGATGTATCCTCTATTTTATTTCTCTCAAAATTCTCCATCAAATATATGATGACTCATAAGAATTCACTCCAAATGATTTATGGAGAAGAACGGAGGTTTTCTTTTGGAATAAGAAAGAATGCATGCAAAATGTTGACAAGATAGAGAATGTAGAAAAACCATTGCAAGATAAATCATCTCAGTTTGAAGAGCCTTCTACACAAGTATCTACAAAAATTTATATTCCATTAATTGAAGATGATGTCTACTCCATTTCAGATTTTTATTTTGAAATTCATATGGAAGATATATGGCATGCATCTCAGGAGTCACATGAAAATACTTTTCCATGCACAATGCATGCATCTCAAGAAGCCAAAAAGGGAGCTGCGCACATCAGACTCAATTTTGATATTTTATGAGAAATATTTGCAGAAAAAAATTGGATATTTGAATTCCTCTCAGGAAAATATCCAATTTCAAAAAATAAAATCCTCCGAAACCGAGTCCGGAAAGTGAAGTTATGATCATTTCAAAATCAACACAATTTCAACATTTTTGAGGAAACGACTGCACGGTTTTCAAAGTTTTATCCAAAATTTATTTGGATATTGTTCATTACAAGAAGAGAAAGTGGATATGTGTGGACATATCAATGATTCATCTACTTCATCAGATTCGTGTAGACATCTACATCTTCAAAAAAATCTTCAACGAGCACAAACTTGCACAGTTGTGAGGTCTTCTTGGAGTGAAGGACATGGTTGCTTAGCAACTGTTTCTTGTTCTTTCTCATATTTTTTTTTTTATGCATTGTAATTTGAGGGGGAGGGGGGGTTTACAATGAGGTTTTCCTTCTTTCCTCATTTATTTCATTATATCTTTTGTAATTGGGTACCTAACATGGCCTCATTGTCGGGACCCATTCTTTATTTTCACCATAGTGATGTTCAGGGGGGGTGTTGGAGTTACTTCACACACACCTAGGATTTATTTTTCCTAAGGTTTTTCCTTATTTATTAGTCATCATTAGTCATTATCCAGTCTCCTATATTTTAGGGGAGAATATTCCACCTGGAGAATATTCTCTTTTAATTGACACTTCAGTTTGACTAGTTGAGTTGAGTTTAGATGTTGCATTGGTTTTGTCACCATGGAACATTGGGATCATCACTAGCTAATGCGCACTTTCCTTGGGATCATCACCAGACTAGAACATTACCCTTGATTTCCTGAGATAAATCCTCACTACTCTTTGTTCAGTCGGTTAACTGAAGACTAGTTAACTCAACTAGGTGGTAGTTCACTCCCATAACTGCTTGAGAGACTACACTAGGTGGCAGTTCACTCCCTTATTGTATGAGAGACTAGACTAGGTGGTAGTTCACTCTCGTAACTACTGGTGTGTGTCCAGATCACTCTAGACCACAACTATGGCTATATCTATTGTAAATTATTCACTCTTTGAGTAGGGAATATGGTTAATGAGAATTCTTCCATTCTTTCTCTCTTGCTTCTTCTTTCTCAATTTCTTTCTGCAAATGTGTGTGTCATTGTTTAGCTAGATATATTCTGTGTAGTTTCAACAGATTTACAGTTGTGGTTATTTATCTCTTTTAGTAGCCTCCACCCAACTCTGAGGTCGGGCCATGAGGACATGGACCCCAATCTCTTCCTTGAGGCTACTGATAAAACACTCTGGGAAAAAGGCATCAGACATGCCATCTGTTCGAAAAGTCAGGCACTGAAAAGAAGCTATAAAGTATTCCACTATTCCTAATTGTTTCAACTTTTTCAAATGACCCAAATGGTTGGTCTCTGTGTCAAAGCGTTCATAAAGATCTGCAACAATGTGTGTCCAAGAAATATACCCTTGACGGGAATTTTTTTTCAATTGCCACCATTGCCAACATTCTTAATCTGGATGGAGAACACCATACCGAAGTTTGGCCAAGTCATCTGTAATGTTGCATAAAGAGAAATAATGTTCCATTTGGGTTACCCAACTAGTGGGATCCGGGCCATCAAATTTGGTCAGATCCACCCGTGGAAGGCGTAGGTCACGTTGAAAGTGATGGTGCTGAAAGTTATGGGAATGAGAGGAATTTTCAGCTTCAGTATGTGAAGGTGGGTCATATAAAGGGTTATCTGTAGGGATATGCAACTTGGTGCAGAGCATTGAAACGATAGATTTGAGATGGGTAGTGAGGTCTTGTTTGATTTCCTCCATTGAGGACTGCATGGTTGTATTGATGGCGACAACATTGGAATTGAGTTGTTTCACTTCTTGTTAGGTCTCGGTGAGATTAGATTGTAACGCAATTAAGAGAGCTTCCAGATCTTGGCTACGGGTATGGTCCATGATGATGAGGGAACCAAAATGGGGTGGTTGGGGTTGACTTTTTTTTTCTAAAAAATGATATGTATAAATGTGATAAGGGAGAAGAGATGAATCCAATGGAATAGGTCTCAAATAATTGTGCAAAAATTTCCAGACTTTTTTTTTTTTACACCCACAGAGTTACACTCTAGTTTGAAGAATACTGCAATGATGAAATGCCCGAATTCTTAACCAGGAAGAAATGTGTAGTGATTTGGCAACCCGACCACAATTGCGCGACAATAGATCTTGTCTATTTTAATTTGTTTATGCTTCTTTCCCCAAGGGTTAGGTATTCAAGGGTTCTACAAACAAGGTTTTCCCCTATGCTATAGCTCTCTAATATACGTGAGGGGTCCAACAATAGTACTCAACCCAATATCTCAGGGCACTAACTAAGGAGAGTAGACTGTACCCTTAGCCGTACTACTCAACTACCTAGGTACTAGAGAGTATCTTCTCGAGTGTTGTTCTCGGTGGCACTATAGTAGTCAGGAAGCTGGTTGGTTTATCTAAAGAGGGCTTCAGGTAATCTAGGTCGATCCGTACATAGGTGTTGTTTGATGCACTACCACTCGAAGGGGTACTAACAGAGGTTACAAGGGTGGCCAACACATGTTCTCTTAAGTACCACTTGTATTTCCTGTGTCTATGAATCCCTCAACCGTGGGTTTATACACGTAATGACAAATCTCTATGGCTTAAAGATGCTAGAATACGTATCTACCCTAAAAAAAAATTTAACCCACAATTTCTACCGAGGAAAGTGATCTGATACCACTTGTAATATACTAGATATAAAGAGTATGAAAAACATAAATAAAATGCTGGAAATGGCAGAATAACAACAATATAACCAAAGCAATCACCACAATAACACTGAAATGATATAAGTATAACAACATAAATAACACTTTGATTCTGAGAGCAATGTTCACAGGCCTCTTCGAGGGGGAAACCTCTAGTCTAGCAGATCTCTATTACAATAATATCCAAGCTAGGGTTCTCATACCCTCGACTCCTATTTATACTAAATATGTCTATCAAAAGAAGAACCTAGAGGAAGATCCTTCTAGAAGCGGAAGCTTCTATTAGGTTTTCTTACATTCAACTTATTCTATTTTATTGCAAGGCCTTATTAATATTGACCTTTATTACATCTGAATATATTGTTATACCTATGTGCAAGTTAGGACCCTAACATGGATGCACTAACCGTTAGTTGCATTGGATTCAGAGAATCTGGTTTCAACTAGTGGGGCCCCTACGCTATCATTTCGTCAACAAAAAATTAATTTTTTGGAGTATCTCCGACATTAGGGTTTTGGTCAATGAGGCATAGTACAATTTATGAAGATGAGGTCAATTTTCAAGAACACTATGCCGACATTTTTGGCTAGTGTATTTGCATGGACCTTGTCCAAAGAAACTTGTGGGAGCTTACAAAACTCTGTTATGATGCTCGGTTTGTATTTTATGCCCCCATACCAAATTGGCCACATGTCCTTGAATGGCTTGAGGAGGCAAGTTGCAACTATCAATAAAACTCAAACCGAGACTCAGATGCATGAATCTTCAGTTGAATTGGATCTAGAGCACCTAGTTTCAACTATCGGGGCCCCTACCCTATCATTCAGTCGATCGAAAAAAAAATTGTTGGAGTATCTCCAACACTAGGGTTTTGGTCAATGAGGCATGGTGCAATTTCTGAAGAGGAGGTCTATTTTCAAGAACACTGTATCGGGTATTTTTGTCTAGTGTAGTCACGTGGGCCTTTTTCAAACAAACTTGCAGGAGCTTACGCAAGTCCGTTATGCTACTCGGTTTGGATTTTATTCCCCCAAACCAAATTGACCACATGTCCCTAAATGGCTTGAGAAAACCAGTTGCAACTCTCAATAAAAATCAAATCGGGATTCATATGCATGGACTGTCAATTGCATTGAATTAAGAGCATTGAGTTTCATCTAGTGGGGACACTACGCTATCATTTCATTGATCGAAAAACCATTTGTTGGAGTATATTCGACACTAGGGTTTTGGTCAATGAGGCATAGTGCAATTTCTGAAGATGAGTTCAATTTTCAAGAACACTTTGTCGAGCATTTTTTGCTAGTGTAGTCACATGGGAATTGACCAAACAGATTTGCGGGAGCTTACGGAAATCCATTATGCTACTCAGTTTGGATTTTATGCCCCTGGAACAAATTTGCCACATGTCCTTGAATGGACTGAGGAGGCGAGTTTCAACTATCTATAAAACTCAAATCAAGACTCATATGCACAAAACATCAATTGCATTGGATCCAAAGCATTGGGTTTTAGCTATTGGAGCTCTTATGCTATCATTATGTTGACCAGAAAACCATTTGTTGGAGTATCTCTAACTCTAGGGTTTTGGTCAATGAGGCATAGTGCAATTTCTCAAGAGGAGCTCGATTTTCAAGAGCACTGTGTCAAGTATTTTTGGTTAGTGTAGTCATGTGGGCCTTAGCCAAACAGACTTGCAGGAGCTTGCAAAAGTCCTTTATGCTACTTGGTTTGGATTTTATGCCCCTGGACCAAATTGACCACATGTCTCTAAATGGCTTGAGGAGGCGAGTTGCAACTCATGATAAAACTTAAATCAGGACTCATATGCATGAATCATCAGTTGCATTGGATTAAGATCATTGTTTTTTAGCTAGTGGGCCCCCTATGCTATCATTTCAACAACCGAAAAACTATTCATTGGAGTATCTCCGACACTAGGGTTTTGGTCAATAAGGCATAGTGCAATTTCTGAAGATGAGGTCGATTTCAAGATCACTTTGTCGAGCCTTTTTGGCTATGGTATTGGTATTGCTACGGTATGGTATTATATTGGTATTAGTATTGGTATGGTATTTGTAGGCATATCATTGCCAATGCATACCATTGTGGTATGTAATGGTATTGATATTGGTATGCAATGGTATGATATTGGTATTGGTATTGGAAATATTATTGGTATGTTACGGTATGCTATTGGCAATGGTATTGGTATTCATATCATTGTCAATGCATACCATTGCAATGCAATGGTATGAAATATTGGTATGCAATCATATGGTATTTGTATGGTATTGGTATTGACAATGGTATTGGTATGGTATGGTATGGTATTGGAAATGGTATTAGTATTGGTATGGTATGGTATGGTATGGTATTGGAAATTGTATTGGTATTGGTATTGGTATGCAATGTTATTGGTATTGGTATTTCCATGCAATGGTATGCAATGGTATTGGTTGTATTGGTATGCAATGTTACTTGCAATGGTATTGGTATTGATATTGGCAAGGCATAAGGGTATTGGTAATGCATATTGGTATTGGTATGCATATCATTGCCAATGCATACCATTTCCATGCAATGGTATTGGTATTGGTATGTAATGGTACAATATTGGTATGGTATTGGTATTGTTATTGGTATGCAATGGTATGGTATTGGTATTGGTATTGGTATGTTACTGGTATGTTATGTTATGGTATTGTATTAGTACTATATTGGTATGGTATAGTATGGTATTGGTATTGGTACACAATGGTATGGTAGTGGTATGGTAGTGGTATTGGTCTTGTTATTGGTATTGGATGGTATGGTATTGGTATTGGTATGTTATTGGTATGGTATGGTATGTTATTTTATTAGTATGGTATTGGTATCATATGATATGGTATGGTATGGTATTGGTAGTGGTAGTGGTATGCAATGGTATTGGTATTAGTATGTAATGGTATTGTTTGTATTGGTATGCAATGGTATTGGTATTAGTATGTAATGGTATTGTTTGTATTGGTATGCAATGGTATTGGTATTTGTATTGGCAAGGAATAAGGGTATTGGAAATGTATATTGGTATTGGTTTTGGTATGGTATTGGTATTGGTATGGTATTGGTATTCATATCATTTACAATGCATACCATTGTCGTGCAATGGTATGCAATGGTATTGGTATTTGTACACAATGGTATGGTATTGGTATTGTTATTGGTATTCAATGGTATGGTATTGGTATTGGTATTGGTATTCAATGGTATTGGTATTTGTTGTACTGGTATGCAATGGTATTGACAATGGTATTGGTATTGGTATTGGCAAGGCATAAGGGTATTGACAATGCATATTTGTTATTTGTTTTGGTATGGTATTGGTATGGTATTGGTATGCATATCATATCCAATACATACCATTGCCATGCAATGGTATTGGTATTGGTACGCAATGGTATTGGTATTGGTACGCAATGGTATGGTATTGGTATTGGTATTGGTATTGGTATTTAATGCTATGGTATTAGTATTGGTATGTTATTTGTATGGTATGATATGGTATTGTATTAGTATTTTATTCTTATGGTATGGTATGGTATTGGTATTGGTATTGGTATGCAATGGTATTGGCTATATTGGTATGCAATGGTATTGGCAATGGTATTGGTATTTGTATTGGCGAGGTATAAGGGTATTGACAATGCATATTGGTATTGGTTTTGGTATTGGTATTGGTAATGGTATCGATATAGTATCCATATGGTATTCGTATGGAATGATATTGGTATTGTTATTGCTATGGTATTTGTATTGGTATGGTATTTGTATTGCTATTGGTATGGTATTGGTGTGGAATGGTATTGGTATTTGTATTGGTATGGTATTTGTATTGGTATTGGTATTGGTATGGTATTGGTGTGGAATGGTATTGGTATTTGTATGGTATTGGTATGGTATAGTATTCATATAGTTTTGGTATTGGTATTTCATTGGTATGGTATTGGTATTGGTGTTGGTATGGTATTGGTATCGGTATTGGTATCGGTATGGTATTGGTATGCATATCATTGCCAATGCATACCATTTCCATGCAATGGTATTGGTATTGGTATGGTATGTTACTGGTATTGGTATTTGTATGGTATTGGTATGCATATCTTTTCTAATGTAAACATGGTATCTACAAGAACTATGTTATAGAATAATATTGTTACCTTGACTAGAAGAAGAAGTTTGTTTTATCCTACTTGGCTTTCTTTGAGGGTTCTCTTCATTTGACAACTATTGCTTTGTATGTTTCCTTCATTTTCTTTAACTTAGGATAGTGGTTTCTGTAGTGACCATATTTTTGAGAGTTGAAGCATTGCATTTTTGACATATCCTTTTCTTGATTTGGTTTCTTCCTTTTGCAAAACTTCCTCTTATTCTTGAAATTCTTGAATTTATTTGTGAAGGCTTGATCATCATATTTCTTTTGGGATTTCTCTTTTGCATTAGTACTTGATTCTTCTTGTGCATAACAAGTCCAAATTTCTTCAAATGTGGGATACTCTTTTATTGTATTCATGCTTGTGGCAAATGCGTCCCATGTCTTAGGAAGTCCATTGAGTACTATATTTATCATTTCCTTTTATGAAATGGTTTTTTAAATAGTTTGTAGTTGATCTTTTATTAACTAAGATATTCTCACAAAGCATGATGTTATTATATCATTATCATTCATTTTCATGTCACAGAGCTCATTCTTCAAACTCATTACTTGTCCAATGTTTCTGACTGAAAAG
>ML788987.1:151308-166416 GCA_009831015.1 Picea engelmannii
TTGTAGGCTAAGAATGCTTGGTAACTTAAGAATATGGTAAATTTTGTATGCTTGGAACAATAGGATAACTCAATAGCTAATGAAAAGGACCACTTCATACATCGAATAAGACAATGCTTTTAGAACTCAATGATCAGACAACAAAATCTGAATAGGATGTGAAGAATACTAATCTAGATAACCAAATACACAATGTGCAGGGTCATATAAGATAGCAAGAAAACCTTTAGTTCAAGTTCATGAGCTTAATAAGAAGATGGCAGTTCTTAGAAGCTGAACTAAACTAAAATAAAGTACAGAATGATGAAAGTATGAGAAAATTTTTCATTGAAAACAAAAGAGGATTGTCATTCTATTATGAATAAAGAGTCTATTACAATAGCCAAAAAATGTCTCCTAGATTATCCCCCTAGACTCTTAGAAAAGCTAGGCATTTATAGCCTTTTACAATCAGTTTTCAGATCCTAAAATAATGGATCTGATATTCTAAAAATAGAAATTCAAAACTTATTTACAAAAGATAAGGACAGATCCTCAAGATGAGGTCAATCTCTATCTTTTGGTCTTCAAACATTGGTTGAAAGTTGATGAAGTGTAGCCTAGCCTTCCAAGGCTCTTTGATCTGTTCCTCTGAAAGTGGAATTCGAATTTGATGATGTGTGCCAAAAATCCTTAAATTCTACCTTTTAAAATGAGTCCAAATGTGTTTGAACAACCTCTCTCTGACCTTATCTCACAAAAGCAGCATTTAAATCTGACTTGATAATTCACCACCTATCTATTCCAAGAGGTTTCATCTCTTTCTGGCTTGAAAATTTCTGATCTGGGTGAAATTTCAAGTATTCTGGTCATTACAGGCTTTCACCAGCTAATTTACCCAAAAATCCGCTCCTTAGTTGGTGAAAGACGAATCTTTTACCAGCTAACTAGTTATAATTCTACCTTCTGCACTGGTGAAAGCGCAAAGTTTTTCAAAATCAAATTTCGCAGTCATAGAGAGTCTGTTTTGCATGCTTAAATAGTCGATCGACATCTACAAATCCTAAGCTTTCCAATGGTGCTTTAAAATCTGCATTTGGGGACCGATAAGCTAGTCAAATTTCCTCTACAACATTAGGCATTATTCTTTAAAAAATGCTAGTGCATTTTTTATTGCTAACATTTGGCTCCAGCTGGGATGGATACCTCCCTGTGAGGTCTCCAAGAGCCTGGCAGACCTTGTGCCTTTAGTATTGGGCCATGGAGTCATTCATCCTTTACAATTCATCATTTGTCTATTTTCCAAAGTTTGTTGTTGTCTTTCCCAATCTTCTTTATCTATAGCATGTCTGCTTCAAACTCCCCTGGAAATGTTGTTTGCACCTTGACGTGGCATCTGTTGTGGCGATATATTCATTAAGAAGAAAAGTGTTGAACATAGGTAGGATGGTGAGATATGTAACCATGATTTTGAAAATTCCAGGATAACTTCAAGCTTGAAATAAGAATATTGCGGGCAGCTTGAGGTATTTGACTTTTTGTTTTCTAGCAGCTTCAAATACAAAGCATTTTTAGATCCTAAAAATAAGGATAAAATATTCTAAAAATAGATAGTCAAAATAGATCCGAAATAATAGAAGATGATCCTAAATTAATATCAATCTCATATTCTTTAAGAGTCTTCATCTCTCTCGACCTCTGATGTGTGCAGATAAGCCTTCCAAGGTTGTTTAATGACTGTTGAAGAAGATGGAATTAAATTTTCCAAGTTTGGAAAAACCCTAATTCAATGCCCCTAAAATAGGTGTCTAATCTGACTTTGGCACCTCTTCAAACATCTTTTTTATCAAATCCGGATCTTGAATTTGATGTGTAAATTCAATATGCATCTTTAGAAACTATTTTTAGGATGTTTGGTTGAGAAAAACTTCGATCTGGGCAAAACTACACCTTCGTTGGCCAGTCTCAGGTTTCACCAGCTATTCTGCCTTAAGATTTGCTAGTTAGCTGGTGAAAGCTCTACCTTTCATCAACTAACTAGTTATAATTCTTCTTTCAAATAAGAACTTCACCTTTCTAGATCGTGCATCAATAGAGCAGCAACAAAATCTCTTTGTATGTTGAGCTAAAAGTTTTGGAAATAACATAAGCAATGCAAATGATGCATAGAAATGCACGTCATAAGTATTCCACATAAAATACTCAATTCCTTCTGGGTAAAGAAACTTCCGAATATTTTCCTCCTTATCATCTGATTTATTGCATTATCAGCATCCTGCTAATTTTTGAAGGAAACCAAGCCAAATCCCCTTGACCTACCAGATTTTTGATCCCACATAACCCTTGCATCTGAACAACTTTATAAATAGAAAAACAAGCAAAGAGACCTGCATTTGTAACCTCTGGGCTGAGATCACCAACAAAAATGTTGTAGTGACATGATGTGTCTTCTCTTTGCCCACTTGTATAAGCCCAATTGAATTTTATACTCAAGCTCCTCCTCTGAGAATGGTAATGAATCATGAGGCCAATGAAGCCACTCAAAGTAAGGATCATCAAGTGCTTCTGGTAAGAAAAGTCCATGGTCAATTGGTATCAGTTCCAAAGCATCATATACCTGCATGTCAAATTGTGTCCTACTACTAGTATGCTTATCCTCCTTCAACTTTCTGACGAGAATATTACCTCCATGCCTGTCAGTATTCAAAATTCTTATATCGAGAATACCAATTCTATGTACAACTCCTACAGGAACGTGAGAAGTGACATGTTCACTTGCATTCTACTCATGGGGATGAAATCTTTGGAGGGATCCAATCTTTGCAAAGGGCTCTGACTTACAAGGCATCACATTTTTGTTCACATTGAAAATTGAATGAGTAGCTTTCACAAGAGCTGTAGGGGGTACCTATGCAAAGTGGCGATGATCGAGCAGGTAAGGAGCTACCTCTCTAAAACATGTCTCTCCCACTCTGATGGATCTCTTAAGACCCGACTGTCTGAGTGTCCTTCCCACAAAACCGTTTGCATTGTTTGGTGCAAATGGCTCTTCATCTGTAGGTTTGACAATGGCAATTTTTTCACCCATTTCATTTTGAATGCAATATGCTCCTCCTAGACCACCACCAGCAGGGGTTAGTTCAATCCCACTATCCAAATCTTTCATGCATTGTCTAACCAATCGCTTCATCTTTGGAAATCCATGCGATCCACCCACAATCTCTAGAGGCTTACTGCGGTCTTTTCTCTTTTTCCCTGATGGTGACAAGCAAGGTGTTGATGAGGTTCTGTAGAGTCCTCTTGTCAGCAAAATTGGGGAATCATTTCGCACTTCATTGAAGTCATGTTCTAGAACCACATCTCCAAATGTGAGGGCACTCTACTCAGTTGGAAGACATAGAGCAAGCTGGATTTTCTTCTTGATTGTTTGTACTCTATCATCCCTGTCTACTTCTATGCCCAAAACATTCCCCATGTCTGTCTGCACAAATATCCGCCTACGCCCCATTTGTTTTCTGTACATACTAGGCACTCCACCATAAACTCTATTATCAAATGGAACAGGTGCTTGAAGGTGCACTGGACTAGAGTTCGAAGACATTATTGTAGATCAAAGAAAAAAAAATTGAATGTGCCAACAACTCGATATTGCTGATTCTCAAAAAACAATAATCACCCAAGGCTGGAAAGTTACTAACTGGAAGGAACTCTTTCCAACTGAGGGCAAAATATCCTTTAACTATGTCATCAACATGAATAATTGAAATGGAAAGCCGCTCTCAAAAGATGATATTTTTAGATCCCTTGGTCAACTTCCATATCCACAATGCCTTACTGGAAATAAGATCGAAAACCTTATATATCTGCAATGCCTTGCTGAAAATAAGATCGAAGATCTTACATATCTGTATGATAAGTTTTCTTTCCAAACTGGAGTTTCGACCATCCTTTGCCACCTGAAATCCAATTACCACGCGTACCCTGGGATGAAACTTCTATTTGCTATTTCAATGGCTAGAAATATGGAATCAATCTCTTTCAAACATTTATCCATCAATTATGCTTGGTTTTATAGAAATAAATCTGATGGATATCATTAGAAATAAAAATAAAATCAAATCAGTTTTAAAACTTTTCGAGCTTGCTTAGAGGCTGGACTCAAACTTTTTGGAGTAAAAGACAATTCGAATTGTTACAAAAAATCTGGAATTTGTCTCTATCTTATGTTTCCAAGTGCTCTACTCTGCCATATGCCATCTGTTCATGAAAATTTAACTGCACGTGTCCTCCTCATCTGCAAATCCGAAAATGTAAGGCATATCCACTTGGTGATACGTTTAAAACTTGCAAACAATTTACCTGGGTGTTTCAAGGGCTTGACAAGCTGAGTGAGAGCATCATAGTCATGAATATTCATCCAGAGGCCATAAGAAACCACAATGGGTATTCCATGGAAAAGGCTGAAAGGACACCCATGAACAAAATCTATGCCCTCTCTGTATGGATCATAGAGCGTATTGAAAAAGAATGAGGTTGAGGGGAAGAGAAAATTCATAATGTGATAGTGGAGAGCATTGATGTCGCTGTCAGAGGGATCCTTTGCAACAAAGCAGTCATCATCGATTGTGAAGATATATTTCTTCTTGGAGACCATGTAACCGAAGCAATGGTAGGCGTTATCCTTGAATGAGATGCAGGAAGTATTTGGGTCGAGGATCCTATTGGTATCGTTTCTGTTGTAGAGCTCGTAGTTGAATCCCTGGGGCACAATGATGGTCTTAAATGGATTCTTCTTTGTGTCTTGGAACTTGGTCTATCATGTGGAACAAATCCACAGCAACACCTGCCCAAAAAGATGTCCAAATGGTTGGTATCAGGCTCGACACTTATGCTGGGTTTTGACATGTGAAAGTAAACTTAGCAAACACCATTTTGTCACCATCTGATATAATCTGTAACATTTGTTGAACACCTGTTGATGAGGTAGATAGAATAGAAGCTCATGGTTTATGACTTGACTCAACGTTGGATTTTAAACTATAGTTTGACTCAAATTAGGCTTGAGAACTCAGATTTGGCTTGGGGTCTTATATATGACTCTGCATCTGTTCCTATGAAAACCTGTAGCTTGCATGCAGCCTGCTCTGTTTATTCAACAATAACTGAAAGTGATCTACGTGCTCATAGAGCGAGCTTATTTTTTTGTCTACTCCTACATCTAGCCAATAGAAGTATATTGATCAAGTAAAAGTATACTTCCAATGTAGCCATGTAAGAAACTGATTTACAGACATCATGCTAGATCTTGACCTGAAAAATAATGAAGGCCATATCATGCAGAAAAGAGGTTTGAGTGGATGATAAAGATAATCTTCTTCTGACATAAATATTTTAACATCTATGTTGCTGATAGAATCCAAAAAGTTAGTAATAGGGTCTTCAAAATCATAAAAGAATACCTCTTGGAACTGTTGATCCAACTGACTATGTTGTTGTTGTTCTTTTCCTTCAAAAAAATCAATGCTGAATGTAGTCTGCTTGATCTTTGCTGGAGGAAAATACAAACTGAATTTCTAATCTGAACCTTTATGCTGTCCTTCCTGCAAATGTCTGCTGCAATCTGTCTTTATCTGCAAATTTGGAAAAGGTGGGTTGTCCTCGACATATACTACACATGCAATACTTTCACTTACTGATTGGGTAATCTGCTCATCACCCTTCCAGTCTTCATGTCTAATATAATTTTCCTGTGTCTGCAAATCTGAAAGATGAGGGCTGCTCATAGTATTTGCCACAGATCTTAAATATGTTGATCTATTACTTTCTCCTATTGATATATGCATCGGTTCTTCAACATCAATACATCTAAAAGAGACATGTTGATTATGATCAATATTCAAAACAACAGACACTTTTGAAATGATGTTGGATATGTTACTATTATCCTTCAACACCTCTTGTCCTACATGGTAAATGTCTTCTTCAACAAATAAAGCTTTATGAAACGAAGAAAACTCTTCACAACATCCTTCAAAAAGATATTCAACTGGAAAACAATCTTTACAAAAGGAATTGAAGGCTGAATGGAAATCTGTCAAAGAACTAACACTTGCATTAGGAAGAGACCGACACCATTCACGAGCAATTCCCTCTAATGATAAAAATAAGAGCCGGATCTGAACATCCTCATGTACAATTTCATGTCGATGAATAAAATCATGAAAATCCAACAAGTGTTCAGCTGGCACTTCCCATTCTTCTCCTCGAAATCTTGGAAGGCTGCGTTCCCATTCATCTCTGCTAGGCACTGGATTGGGGAAACCAACAATACTTGAAAAATCACAGAACGCATACCTCTTGGCTAAGATATTGTTCATGTCATACCAGTGGAGTCACCAACAGATTTTTGAACAATGGAGTTGCCACTGAATTCGTCCTTCATGGAATCGCCAGATAGATGATTACAACTGAATAATGTCCATGCTTTTTCTATCATCAAAGCTGGATCTATGTCGTCTACCAAGGAAGCTAAGCTTCAATCTCCTCTCCCCAGCAACGACGCCAATTTGTTATCACTCCAAGAAAATCCTTAGGGTTGTAGGCTAAGAATGATTGGTAACTTAAGAATATGGTAAATTTTGTATGCTTGGAACAATAGGATAACTCAATAGATAATGAAAGGACCACTTCATACATCAAATAAGACAATGCTTTTAGAACTCAATGATCAGACAACAAAATCTGAATAGGATGTGAAGAATACTAGTCTAGATAACCAAATACACAATGTGTAGGGTCATGCAAGATAGCAAGAAAATCTTTAGTTCAAGTTCATGAGCTGAATAAGAAGATGACAGTTCTTAGAAGCTGAACTAAACTGAAATAAAGTACAGAATGATGAAAGTATGAGAAAATCTGTCATTGAAAATAAAAGAGGGCTGTCATTCTACTATGAATAAAGAGTCTAGTACAATAGCCAAAAAATGTCTCCTATATTATCCCCCTAGACTCTTAGAAAAGCTAGGCATTTATATTCTTTTACAATCAGTTTTCAGATCCTAAAACAATGGATCTGATATTCTAAAAATAGAAAGTCAAAACTGATTTACAAAAGATAAGGAGAAATCCTCAAGATGAGTTCAATCTCTATCTTTTGGTCTTCAAACATTGGTTGAAAGTTGATGAAGTGTAGCCTAGCCTTCCAAGGCTCTTTGATCTATTCCTATGAAAGTGGAATTCAAATTTGATGATGTGTGCCAAAAATCCTGAAATTCTACCTTTTAAAATGAGTCCAAATGTGTTTGAACAACCTCTCTCTGACCTTATCTCACAAAAGTAGCATTTAAATCTGACTTGATAATTCACCACCTATCTATTCCAAGAGGTTTCATCTCTTTATGGCTCAAAAATTTCTGATCTAGGCTAAATTTCGAGTATTCTAGTCATTACAAGCTTTCACCAACTAATTTACTCGAAAATCTGCTCCCTAGCTGGTGAAAGGCCAAGCTTTAACCAGCTAACTAGTTATAATTTTGCCTTCTGCGTTGGTGAAAGCACAAATTTTTTCAAAATCAAATTTCTCAGTCATAAAGAGTCTATTTTTCATTTTTAAATAGTCGATCGATATCTACAAATCCTAAGCTTTCCAATGGTTCTTTCAAATCTTCATTTGGAGCCCGATAAGCTAGTCAAATTTCTTCTACAAGATTAGGCATTATTCTTTAAAAAATGCGAGTGCATTTTTTATCGCTAACAGATACCATCCTGGATGGATTGGTAGATTCAGTGAAATCCAATGTGGGATCATGTGAATTAGAAAAAGAGATTTGGGACAAGATACAAGACCTTTATGCAAGGGAAGAAGCAAAATAAGAAAAATAAGTTGAAGCAAATTTCAACATCTCATATTTCAATGAAGCAAATAGAGGTCAGTTCTTTTTCTTTAATTGTGAAGGACTAGGACATGTTGAATTTGAATGTCCTCATCCAAGGATTGAAAGAGATGACAGTGAAGAAGAAGAAAATCATGAAGTAGAAATGATTCAACAAGAAGATAAGAATCTTAAAAAATTGAAGCATGTTGAGATTGAAAATAACAAGCTTAAAGACACGCGTAGAAAACTAAGAAGTGAATTGGATAGTTATGAAAAGACAGTTGTAATATTAAATAATAAATTAGAAGACTTTCAGAAACTAAGAGAAGAAACCATTTCCTTGAAAACTCTACTCAAAGAAGCAAGGAGAATAGAAAAAGTAAAGAAGGTCCAAATGATGAAGAAAGAAGAAGATTGTGAGAAACTTGAACAAGAAGTTGTCTCATTAAGGAAGAGATTAAGAAACTCTCAAGTGCCAAAAGAATTAACACATATTGGATGCATGGGTGAAACTTCATAAAAATAAGATGAAAATACCAATAAGAAGGTTGAAGAAGGAGCTACACAGACAGTTGATGAGAAGTGGACTAGGATACCAGAAATAAGGAATGATTACAAAAGAGATGAATATCCAAGAAGACCTCCTACCTTCAGGAATCAAAGAAGCTTCAATTAGTATGAAGGAAACTACAGAAGAGTAGATCATGAACCCATATGGAATACATCACAAAGAAGGTCACTTACTCCCAAGAATCAAAATTTCTTTCTTCGTCATTGTTATACTTGCAAAATTTTTGGACATAAGGCAATTAATTGCAGAATCAATGAAATGAACAAATATGAAATAAACATGAATGGTGTAAACAAAAGATATGAAAATAATTGTGGATTTGTCAACAGAAGTTATAATTCATTTTACCCATTGATGGACAAAAATATTGTATGCTACAAATGCAATTATCTTGGTCACAAAGCATGAGATTGAAAATATATGAATGAATATGTCCCTATGACAATCATAGTATGGAGAAGGAAAGAGATTCCAAACAATGAATATTTTTGAATAGCATTAACCGTTGAATAATGTAAAGAAGAAGATGAATGGTGCATAGACAATGGATGTTCTTCACACATGACCAAGGATAAAGACAAATTCATTATCTTGAAGAGAAAAGGTGGCAATGTTTCATTTGGAGATGACTCATCTGCCAAAATACTTGGAGAAGGTGTAGTAGATATTGGAAGAAAAAATGTAAAAGAAACGAATGTTCTATTGGTTGAAGAATTGAATCATAATATACTCAGTGTTAGTAAAATGTGTGATCAAGGATACACTCTTACGTTTGACTCCCGAAAATGTAAAATTAGAGAAAATAACTACGGAAGATTGGTTGCAACTGCAACAAGAAGACTGAACAACATATACATCCTAGACATGAAGAAGAGAGAGAAGACAAAAGCCACACAAAAGGATTCTAAGGAAAAAAAGTCTCAAAGACCAAAATTAAGGATGAAGTATTATTGAGTGCCACATGTTCAGGGGGAGTATCCCCAAAGAAGAGAGTTATATTTTTCCATTAAACTCAGGGGGAGAAGCCCTACCCTTTCCATTGATGTCAAATGGGGGGAGAAATTGGGATCATGATGATAGGGGGAGCATGAGTGTTGCCATCAATGATAAAGGGGGAGATTGTTGGAAGATTGGTTGTTGTCATTGATGTCAACCCTAGTCATTGGTTTTGGACCACAAGATTGATGAATGTATTTGGACATGAAGGACAATTCACATGAAGACACAACACCCATGGATGGATAGTATACATCATGTTGTTTCTGGTGGTATGTGTAATGTCACGTAGATCCTCTTGGTTGAGGATAAATGAATTTTTGAAGATGACAAAGTGAATTGAAGAAGGAAGTACATGTAGGCCTTGAAGATAATTAAAGAAAATAATTAAAAAATAAGAAAGTGTCAGGTCCGACCTAATGTTAAAAGGAAGTGACATAGATGGTATAAATAAATATCATTATACATTCATTTGAAATACAAGTCGAATTTTAGAGGAAATCAGAAGTAAAGAAGGCCAGATTTCAAGGGAGGATGAAGTCTTTTGGTGATGTGTTCTAAGGTATGTTATTTTCAGGTCATCTTACCATTTCCACTATAAAGTTTTTTCTAGAACGATTCAGATGGTTAAATTGCTATGGTATTGACAATACATGTCAATGTACCTATGGTAAAAGTTTCATCCTTTTATTCGCTATAATTATGGAGATACATTTTGTGGAAGATAGGGTTTTTTACTAGTCCTGAAGCTAGTCAATAAACAGGTGTTCTGGGTAAAACAATCATAACTTCTTCATAGAGAATCCAAATGACATGGGACCAATTTTATTGGAACGAGTACATACTGTAGTTTATTGTGTGCGAGTTTCAGAATCTCATGTTAAATATTGAGCGCGAGGAATTCTATACATGTTCGGTCTCCTGAATAAACCAGAATTGAATAAGGTCTACAATTCTTTCTATAACTTCCTTTTGGGGAGGATTCAAGGAGTGAAACTTGGAGAAGTTTCATAAAATACATTGAGTAATATTATCTATAGGATCAAAGTATTCCAATAATTGAAGAATTGTAGAAGTTGAAGAATTCTCATAAAGCATTATCAGGTTCTATGTGATGGTTGGTTGATGGTGATGATTTAATGTAAAGTTTTATTATCTCTAATATATTCTTGGGTGGAAGGAAGGGGAAAGGATGGATATTTAAAAGCTCTATTGATATTGGAGGATTGTATCTTCCTCTTGGAGGTTTATCCCTCCCTTTACATTTGGAAGTTGTAGCTACCTTTGGAAGTCATTACATCCCTTGAACAATAAATATTGATTATTTCTCATATATTGTGCATGGTGGATTGTGGTGTATTGGTGTAACTCTTATACTATTGTTCATTGCTCATTGGATATAATTGAATGGTTTAAGTATAAGTTGAAAAAGGTTTTAAATTGTACTTGATACTGATTCACCCCCCTCTCAGTATCAACACAACTACCATAATATCAACACCACATACTTGTTATTTGATGTTGAATAGAGTCAATTAGACTGTATAAATTAGTGTTATTTACATAGTTTATATTTCCATACATGTTTATGTAAAATTCCTTAAAATGGACAAGAGGTTACATACCCATATACCCAAGAACATTTCCTACTTCAGCAACACCAGGAATATTTACCTTCATATGTATCATGAGGAAACAAATATGGAAAATAGACAATGATACTACAAATCTAATAGGGTGAACAAGATAAATATACACATTTCACTACTGATAAATTATTAATCCTAGTCCCTTTCCAATCCTCACTAAGACGTGAACCTTTGTTGATTAATTTTTTAGAGACTATTCCTTCATTTGCATGTGTTTGGATGGTAATAATGATAGATATATCATTCCTCAAATGTGAAGTGCTACCAACAAAGGGTGAAAAAATAAATTCTGACTTACATGCATTGAAACCTTGTAATAAATCAAACTCTATAATCCACAGATTTGCTAACATTGCGCCATCAACAATTTTCATGATATTAGTGCAAGCCTTTTTAAATCTTCACAAGAATAATGATGCCATATTTGATTTGTCTATTGAAGACTATTTTTCATTTAGATTTGAACTATATTTTCCAATCCAATTTCTTGGATAGATGTGACCTTTTGTTTCGTGAAACTTTGTTGATATTTCCTATGTGTAAGCATCAATTTTACTACCTAGAAAACCGTAATAAATGTGTATTACAAACCCACTCAACAAATACATATATCCCTATTTCAATTAAAAAATATGAAACGTCATATTGACTTTATTTTTCAAAATTTTAAAAACCCCTTTAGCAATGAAGATGATAAGATATTGGTCAATAAGTGAATCCCCTATGCTCATGAGCCACTTTTTGTTTGTGTGTATTAACGAAAACAACTAATTACTTTTCTATCTCCCAAATCTTATGTTTCCAAGTCCCTTTCAATTAGTCTTTCCAATTAAAAAAAACTCTATTTTCACTAGTTATTTTACCTATCAATTTTGAGATAAAATTTTTCATACCTTTTTATTTATATCCCTAGTATGTTATTTCTAATATATTATCCATTTTTCACTTTATAATTCTTACAATGCCTCATCCATCATTTAGAATCCCATTATAATTCTTTGTCACTTTGGATACAATTCGGACTTTACTCATTTTTTACATTTATCACTTTTTAAGGATATTAGAATTTTTTTTGTCAATTACATCAAAACAAATCTAAATCTCAATAAATTAAGTTTTTTTCATATATACTCATATTAACATTATCTACTAATTACAATATGTTAATTTTAAATAGGATTAGAGTTTGAATTATAGTAACACTATTTTTTGGTATCATTTATGTCAACAATCATGACATCCCAGGCTTCATATCCTTATGGTCTTTAAAAACTAAAAAATACATAAACCTGCATCTAGAAGATGGAAAGAATGCCAGCAATCATATCCGCACAATATCATAATGATATCAATCATCACTAGTCCACTCTTTTTCTAGAAGGAACGAATCCTCGAAGATAGTAGTTACCAATAATTTGAATCTTCCAATTTAAGGAATTGACACGCCTTTTGGGTCATGGGCATTTTATTTCTCCTTAATATTTACCTTTAATGATTAGTGTGGAATTTTTATTTCATTGAAATGAAATTAAAAAAAAAAGGGTTGGAATTAAGACTAAATTACAAAGACACAATAATAAAGTGAATATTAAAATAATAAAATGTATATTAATATTCACTTGGAGGATATTTTCCCAATGCCTATAAAATATTTTTGTAACATGTGCAAAATATAATTTTTTTAAACAATAATGTAAGTATTTTAATTTTAAAAAGTCTACCAAATTTATATTTATATAATTTCTTTTTTAAGAATAATCCAAAAATCTGTCAAATTATAACCAAATTCAATGAATAAACAACCAAAACCAAAATATATATAAAAACTAGAATAATTAGACAATTCCATAATTTATTTTTTATAATATTTTTGTAACATGTGCAAAATATTTTTTTTTTAAACAATAATGTAAGTATTTTAATTTTAAAAAGTCTACCAAATTTATATTTATATAATTTCTTTTTTAAGAATAATCCAAAAATCTGTCAAATTATAACCAAATTCAATGAATAAACAACCAAAACCAAAATATATATAAAAACTAGAATAATTAGACAATTCCATAATTTTTTTTTTATAATATTTTTGGAACATGCACAAAATATAATTATTTTAAACAATAATGTAAGTATTTTAATTTTAAAAAGTCTACCAAATTTATATTTATATAATTTCTTTTTTTAAGAATAATCCAAAAATCTGTCAAATTATAACCAAATTCAATGAATAAACAACCAAAACTAGAATAATTAGACAATTCCATTATTTATTTTTTATATAAGGATGGGATATTCTTATCCATTCTTAACTTGTATCTGGAAAGTAATATACTAACAATAAGAGGCACGGGTTGGTTGTCATGTTGCCTTTAACATAGAAAAGAAATATATAATATAAGATACTCAAAATTATAGCCTTTTTCTTGAAAATCATGACATCATGCGGCGTCTCCTCTACCACATATTCCACATTGATTATCACCTACATAGATTTGTTTATGGAAGCAATAGAGAAAGAGGATCTAATGGTAACTTAGCGGACACATTTAAGGGAGGTTCTCATCATGCACAATCTTTAACAAAGCGCACGTTGCTTCTTGTGTGGCAACGTCATTTCTGACCAAATGGGAAATGGATGATATGACTAGCCCTTTTTTAATAAAGTAAGCAGGGATAGAACACATTACCTCTCTGTCAAGTTTTAAACGATGATGAGACTTTGAAAGTTCGGCATTTCATCAAAGCAGTAATGGATAACGCTGGAATACAATCATCAAAGCAGTAATGGATAAGGTTGGAAATGAATCAATATTTCTAAAATAAGATTCGATTTTGATGAGCTGTATAGTAAAACTCAGCATTTGGCAATTCCAAAAACATCATAAAAAAATAATATGTAACTTTCCTGACATCAAAATCGCTGAAAATGAAAAATACTTTGTTATCGTCATTTATTGCACATCAAATTCAAAAGGCTAAACCTATACCTTCATAGCCCATGCATTGTAATACATACTTTCACACCATTATTTCACTTAATTAAAACCACAATTTTCTTTTATGCATTTTTAGCTGTTTATTTTATTTAAATTAAAGGAAAAATTCAAATTATTACTAATATTTTATTATTTTAACCATATCAAAGAAAACAATAAGAATCTTCTAGGAAAGAGCCACTAGGAAGCATTTGTATCATCTTGATTCTTTATCTACTCTAACACACTTTCTCTTGCAGATCTACACCAATCTCCTAAAGTGATACCAAAATCAGATCTCAATTTCACCTTCTAAGTCATCAAAACTTTAGTGATCTTGAAACACTTCTCTTACCATTTTTCCAACATAGAAATAACATTTAAAAAAATTCCAAATAATCTTTTAAGATTTAACCATCATCATCATTATTCTACACAACTTATTCTACTCCAACGCAGTGCGCACATCCTGCATATATTTTAATCCTCTTTAATCATTTGAAAGTGGCAATTATGTATTTTTACAATAAATTTATAATGTGATTAGGTAAATGTAAAAAAGTAAACATGTTAACGGATGCATTCATAAATGCAAGGAAGTTATGAACAATAAATCTGACACATTGATTTTGGAGGACGACTAAGAATATGCCAGCATCTTCAATGCTTAGCCATCAAATTAGAATTTAAGATTAAAAAATCATTAATTATACCCATTGTCAATAGATGTATGCCTTTCGACGTAACAAATGATGTCTACAAGAGCATTAAACACAGAGCTGTTTTCAATGGCTGGTTTTTGCAATCCTTGTTGTGAAAAAAGAGTGAGACCTATAGAGAAGCTGGTCAAGGATTGCAACCTCCATTGTACACATCTATGACATTTAATGAATACAGGATGTTTATACGAACAGAGGGTAGGAGAGGAAAGGCCTATCTAAATTCGATTACCAGCTGTAAACAGATTCAGACCCGGGAAGTATGATATAGTTGAAGTTCAATGTACCAACTTCAATCTTTACGATTTCTTATGCAATAAGAGTGATGCGATCTTATCTCTTCTA
>ML788987.1:166849-220629 GCA_009831015.1 Picea engelmannii
ACTAACTTCCTCACTATTATAAAGGCATCAGTTTACATGTTTATTTTTTTACTTTTACTTGATCATATTTAAAATTTACTATGGTGGCTAGCTGATTGCCACGTCTGAGTGATTAACAACAATTAAAATTTTGTTACAAAATGAAGCGTTTCATTTTCTGAACCACGTTTAATTACCAGGTAATTTAGCCACTTTTTTTTACATACGATCCACCTCCCAGCCGTTTCTCTTCCCGTCCGTTCATATTTCCAAAAGTTTAAAGAATAACATTAACACGTTTACTGTACCGCAGCGTTTAAAAAATAACACGTTTGTAAAGAAAGACACACCGGACGCTCCAGAAATGTTTGTAACCACAGCAAATGAACTGATATATATATAAAGAAACAATTCGATCGAGAGTCAATGCCTGGTGCATTCATTCGGGGCCTTGAAAAAACAAAAAGCCACCACGCGTCAGGCATGGCATTTGACGAAATGTCAGCGTTTATTGTTTTTACAATAGATCATTTTGACCTTCGAATTTTACTACGGGGTTTTTACTGCTTTTAGAATTTTACAGTCGATACTTTTCGGCGTTCTCCAGCCGCGATTTAGAGGCAGCCGCGATTTAGAGGCAGCCGCGAGTATTATTATATTGAATTGATAGTCAGTTTAAAAATAAATTATTATTATTATGTTATTTTCTAAACAGGTTAAAAAGAAATAAGGTAAAAATATGATTTTTTATTTTAATTTTATAGTTTTTTTTAATATTATAATTTTTTTAATTTTAATATATAAATAGTAGATAATGATTACAAATATATTGTTTCTTAAAAAGAAATAGCATAGAAATATGCTTTTTTTTATTTTAATTTTATATTTATATTAAAGTAGTTTTTTTAATATTATAATATTTTTAATTTTGATATATAAATAGTAGATAATGATTATAAATATATTGTTTGTTAAAATATAATATATAATATTTATGTTAGAAAGACTTATATTTTTTTTTTCATATTACAAAGTTTTTAATTTTGATGTATAAATAGTAGATAATGATTAAATATATTGTTTTCTTAAAATATAATAAAATATAATATTTATGTTAAGAAGATTTATATAGTAATATGTTATTTTATATTTATTAATTCTATTTTTATAAGAAAAATAGTGTAAAGAAAAAGTGTATAATGGACATTATTTATATTTGAAAAATCAAGGTAGCATTTAAATTGTAAAGTTTGTCATGGTAAGAAACCTCATAAAAGAGAATTCTAATAATGAAAAACACTTGAAATTTGACAAAAACAAATTTGTTTTCAAAGGATTTAAAATATGAATTAAATATCTTATATAATAAGGACACTATTGAATACTTCTTTCATAATTTTATCAAAATTCTCTATACTTCCATTAGCAAGTTTTCTATAGAGGTGTTGTATAAAAAGGAAAACTAGAATGGTCAATCATTGGTAAGCTAAAAAGTGTAAAATTTAAACAAGTCCTTAAAATTCAACAAGATAAATAGGTACAAGCCACAATTAAAATAAACAAAAAAACCTGTATAAACAAAAATCTAGAGAATCTTTTATACCTCTCTAAGCTAGATCCTAACAAATTATAAAGGAAAATTCCAACTCATAAAACTATAGAAAACAATATGATTCCCTTGAAGTATTGAAATTCCTACCTTCAAAAGATTTATGAATACCCTATTGTTGTGGAAAGCATTCACACACTTCCTACATATTCTTTTCTTTATAATACATACAGGTTAGAGTTAAGTGGCTAGCAAAAGAGAAATATAAGGAAATTAAAATTTACGAAGTAGAAATCGTAAAAATTTGAGGGATTATCGTCATCTCTCACATTCAAAAGTTCTTTAATATAGAAATGACGTAGGGTTTCTTGAAATCATTGACTCAAAGCCTCATTGTTCATATTCTTAAAAGTGTCGATAAAATCAATCCCTCTAATTATAGGACCATTATGTTTGCCCCTATTTTGACCAATTTATATGGCATTATTATGGAAAAGTAGATCAACATATGTCTAGAAATCTATGGAAGAAAAGATAAAGGTTAGGTGGGATTTAGGAACTGTCATGCAACTATTGACCACATTGTTATTCTTAGGTTAATTCCATGCACACGTGTATGTTTTATCCAACCTTTAAATTGTATTCCCCTTTTTCCTAGAGTTTGATTATAGTCTCAAATCTTTTAACTTATGTCATAATTCATTTAGTCCTTTATTCAATTTTAGAAATAGACTTAGGATTAGAATTTTGTTAGGATTTACAATTAATAATTTAATGGTTAATTAATTATTTTATTCCAACAAGGTTTAATCATTTCAAAGGTTTTGTAGGTGACCTAGATTTTTTGACTCAAGTTTTGATTACACAACGTGCCTTTCAGGAGAACCTCCATGCTCCAAGGGTGTCAGTAGCCAAGTATGGCCTATAGTTGTCCCATTGGAGCTTGACGTGGTCGACTATTCAACATCACAGTTTTCAAATGGGATGCTCCCATCTTTCTTGTGCACCAGTATGATCGAGCTTCCAAAAGGGGAGGAGATGGGTATGATGTGCCCCTTTTGAAGCAATGCTTGGATCTGACGCTTGATTTTTTCATTTTCCATCAATGAGCAACAATAGACTGGTCCATTAGGCAAAGGTGCATTGTGGGTTAGATCAATTGGATACTTGACTTGGAAGTGTGTCGGTACCTCGATGGGCAAGGAGAAGATGTCTCTATAGTCTTCCATGATCATGTCCACTTGCTTCTGCTGAAAAAAGAGGCTCTTTGTAGAGGCCATAGATGTGGTAGTGACCTTCTGCCTATTGTGAGAATGGATCAGAAGGAAGACAAACTTCTCGGTTTGTGAAATGACCTTGCTGCATTGCTTAGAATATATTAAAGAAATAGCATTAGGTGGTGCTACCTCTGGTATCATGTACAATTGTCTACCCAAAGTAATAATAACACTGCGGGGTCTAGACTCATACACATCATGTCGCTTCCAAAAATATGGTTGTCCTAAATGAACATCACAAACCTCAAGCAGAGCAATATCACACAATACCTTGTCTTTGAAGGGCTTGATGTCATAGGGCAGACAATATTGTTGGTTGATGCACAGATCTCTTTCTTAGAGAAGCCAATCAACATTGTAGGGTTGCAGGTGTGGTGTCATTGATCATTCCAACCACTTGACGACCTCTCATGAGATTAGGATCTTCTGACTGGCACTATAAACAATGAAATGAAACAGAGCCCCCTTTACCCACACATGTGAGTGAAAGAAGTGTTCCCCTTCCTCTAGTTCTTCTGGTTCGCTTGGATGGAATTTTGTGGTAGCAACATCGGCGCTGGGTTCGACATCAATAATATACTTTTCTCCCTCTAGATCTGATTCAAAGTCAGAATCTTCCTCTGACTCGAAAGCTTTCAACTCGACCACCAGTGATTACTTGGAGCAACATTATTCAGTGTTCTGCCAAGGGATTTTATGGTAATCACACCACTTTCCTGCGTCCTTATTCAACTTCTCATTACCCTTCTTGTGTTGTGGCTTGGACTGGTTTGCATGAGAGTCGTCATGTTTTCTTTGTCCCTTGTTTTGTGGGTTCGGGATGACTTTTCCCTTCTTCAGCTATGAGGAGTTTGTAGATCCAAACTCTCACCTCTTGTGCTTAAATGTATGCTTGATCTCGACACCATATCTATAATTTAGACCTAATGATGTGATGTCCAAAAACTCCATTTCTGTTTGAATGTATCTATGCAGAAACCCATGGTATTTGAGCACCAGATGTCATCTAGAGTGTTTGATAGCCAATTTGGTGTGGATGGTATGGAAAATATTGGTGAAATCGGGTACATATTGTCTAGTCCATTTCATGACGTAGCATGGTCCATCTTGTGTATCGATCCTCGTAGCTTCCAACAAGGTAGTTATGTTCTTTAATGGCATCTGTCAAGGAATCCCATGTGGGGGCGACCACAAATATTCCAGGTTCCTCTATGGCCCTTTGCTCAGAGTAAGTATCCCACAAGTCCTTAACATGGGGGATGACCTCGAGGAATGAAAAATTAATATTTTCCCTATCGAAAAAATTGTGGAATGAAAAGTACACTTCGAGCAGATTCATCCATTTATCTACAACATCCACATCTACCAGTCCTTCAAATAATGGAATATCAAAATTTACTTGTACCTTGAAGGGGGTTACATGGCCTCTTGATGAAGATGCATATCCTATGGGAAACCACTGAAGTATATGTGTAAAGTTGTCCATCATTTCATTCCTTTATCGCACAAGGGCTTCCTTGAGCAAAATTTTAGAAAGGATCTCCTGCTCCATCATCTTTCTTCTGGTCCCCCATGGTTTTTTGTCGGGCTCGACATGAACGATCTTGCAAAGGCTCGACTAGTTCGAGTCCTAAATTCTTGTATCGATATCTTATTAGGGACATGCACAAAGAAAAATAAATCAAGATCATACGAAATACAATAACACATAGACACAAAGAAAAACATATATATCTAGTGAACAATAACTTCTATTGAATAAATAAAATAGGTTGAAACTGTAAAACTATAGAACTGAAAAAAAAAAACAAAAAAAAAACAACTTTCTGGAATGATGATAGTTATCTCTAAGAAGAGTTGTGGCTACTACATGCATCGGCCTGAGCATAATGATAACAATGAGGCTCTATAGGCCTTTTAACATTACTTGTGAATTCCAAAACCCTATACATACAAAAACCTAACACTAGGAGATCAAATGCCAAAAGTTATGTGGGCCCCAATGGGTAAGTTGTTACCTCAACTTCCTGGGGTTGTAACGTTTTCATATGACCTCTATTTTAGGTGCATGATGGCCCATTGGAAAGGTATTGTCTATAGCTTGACTGTGGCAAGGCAAAAAAACATTGTTCTGGGCCCTAAAACAACCATGGAAGTACAAAAAGATGTACTTACATGAAAAATTCCAAAATAATCCAGTTGGATTAGGTGAGAGGCCACCCGTATCAATGTAGAAGCTGTGTATGGCTTCATACAACCACGAAAGTGTAGAACCCACAATTACAATGAATTACAGAAGAACATGTTGAACTATAAACTGTCAAGACGAACTAGATGGAATAGGTGGGTCACCACTTGGATCATGATAACAGGCTTATCTAAGTTATATAAAGATGAAAGTAATATATTTGAATTATATGTACATTTAAATTATGTGTATTAATTAATGTGTGTCATCCAAAGAAAAAACTTGAAATTACTCAATAATATTGTTGGTAATTTGAATGGAAAAGAGAATATAAGATTTATGGAATTGTTGTAAATAGAGGTCTTAGGTGGATAAAAAAATTATGAATATGAAGTTTTTCTTTGACTTTTTACTAAAATTGTACTTCTTAACATCAATAGTTAACATGTTTCCAACATTTAGTTTCAGATATGTTGAATGTTATGTGCACTAATGAAGAAAGTATGAATAATTGAATTGTAGGAGAAACTATTCCACTAATAATGTGCGTCAAGTGTATGCAATAATTTTTTATTTATTTATAATTGGAGAGTTTAATTATCACATGAAACACTATTTTTCAATTTATTTTTTTTTCAAAAAAATAAAACCAAATGGTGCCCATTTAACACATAAGGTGGAATGATAAGACAAAAAAGGGTCAATCACTAATTTTGTGATTATTTGATTTTTCTTTGTTTCACATTTCATATTTTCTATGATACTGATATTTCAATTAACTTAAAATGGTTCATGGATGTATTATACTATAAACATAGGTATATTCATTACAATTTATTTATGTTTATAGATGGAACATGAAGTGGTGGAAATAAATCAAATTAATCAACAAAATTTTGCAAACAACCTCAGTACAATGTCGACTACAGGTAATCAGGAATCGATGTATGAAATTCGTTCAAGAAATGATAAAATTTTGGGTAATTAATGATTATCAATATAATTGATTGTTACAAGTTTGATATTTTGGAATGTTTGTCTCGAAAAATTTGACATTGTGTTTAATTTAGACATATTGTTTGAATTAATATCATGATGAGTAATTAATAATTGTAAAAATTATTTAAGGTCTCATAACAAATGGGATCTCACTTCAAGGTTTTATATTATTCTAGAAATATTCATTAAAAAACATTGAATAGAGTGTCTAAGAAATATACAGTAGCTTGGATGGTCGTGGGGAATGATTGTTATTCTCCCCACTCGAATTCAATTCCCGTAATGACATGAATAAATCTAATAATGAGTATGTTGTAATGGCTTCAATCCTATATATATTAGAAAGTTGCCTTTAATTCAAAATTGAATAGCAACAAAATTTACTAATAAAAAATTGATAATTCACACTATAATATGGTGATATTTTATGTAGCATAAGAAAAATTGAAAGATTAGAGAAAAATACTAAATTAAATAACTCTAAATATTTGAGAAAAAATAGTTCTCTTATAAAATTAAAACTGCACAATTGAAAACATGAATGCAAAATAAAAAAAGTATTTACTATAATAAAAATTAGTGAAATAATATAAATTATGAATTAGTTGAAATCATAATGTAAAGAAATTCAAATTCTATATATTTAATTTTTACTTTATATTTAATATCAACTTGTAAGAGATGGTACATGAATTTGAAAATGAAAAAATATCTATTTATATTTCAATTAAGCTTGTCATTGGAATGATCTTCCCACTATCTCAATCATGTTTTCTTATCATGTGTCAAAAGTATTATCATTAGCAGAGATGCAAGAGACCTAGCCTAGGGGAATTATTCTTATATTTTAATTAGAAATGATTTCTTTCATATTTTTACCATATCGTTGTATTATAATTTTTTCATATAATAACATAAGAATAATTTATTTTTTTTTTTATAACGGAGGCATATGTATCCAATGGGTGAGTTTACTAATGCACTAGAGGATACAATAAAATTTTCATGATCTTAGTGAATAAAATTTTCATGATCTTAGTGAGTGGTAGAAATTTTTAAGGTCTACTTTTACAACATATTTGGTGCTAGTAAATCATGAATTTCAATATATAATTATTCCACATACTTCTATTTTAATTTTGAATAGAGTCAATATACTCTATAACTTAGTGTTTAGTATATAGTTGATCTTTTCATACTCAACAACATTAGCAAGATTTACCTTCACATGTGTCATGAGAAAAAAAAATATGGAAAATAGGGGATGATATAGAAATCTAATAGGGTGAACAAGAGAAATATACATATTTTACTATTGATAAATTACTATTCCTAGTCCCTTTCTAATTTCTTTCTAAACCATGGACCTTTGTTGATTAATTTTTTACAGACTATTCTTTCAATTGGCATGGGCTTGGATGGTGATAATGATAGATATATCATTCCTCAAATATGAAGTACTACCAACAAAGGGTGAAAAAATAAATTCCAATTTACATGCATTGAAACCTTGTAATAAATCAAACTCTATAATCCACAGATTTGGTAAGATTGTATCATCAACAATTTTCATGAGATTAGTGCAATCTCATTTAAATCTTCTCAAGAATAATTATGTCTTATTTGATTTGTCTATTGGAGACTATTTTTCATTTAGATTTGACCTGTTTTTCCCAATTAAATTTCTTGGATAGATGTGATCTTTTATTTAGTGAAACTTTGTTGATATTTCCTATGTGTAGGCATCAAGTTTACTACCAAGAAAACCCTAATCAATGTGTATTACGAACTCGTTCCCCAAATACATATATCCTTATTTCAATTAGAAAATATGAAACACCATATTGACTTTATTTTTTAAAATTTTAAAAGCCTCTTTAGGAATAGAGATAATAAGATATTGGTCAATAAGTGAATCCCCTATGCTCATGAGCAAATTTTTGTTCATGTGTATTAATGAGTACAACTAATTTCTTTTCTATCTCCCAAAACTTATATTTTCAAGTCCATTTCAATTAGTTTTTCCAATTAAAAAGAAAAAACTCTATTTTCACTTGTTATTTTTTTCATACCGTTTTATTTATATCCCTAGTATATTGATACTAATATATTATCCACTTTTCACTTTCTAATTCTTAGAGTCCCTCATCCATCGTTTAGAAGCTCTATTTATATATCCATAAATATATTAGATGAGGGTCCTAGTTTACAAAGAGAGGATTTGTGTTAACCCTTGGTTTCATGATTTTCATCCCTCCACTGTGTATAACAAGAATGTCACTTTGATACAACTTCAAAATTTACTACATCATTTTTTACATTTATCACTTTTTAAGGATATTGGAAATATTTTTGACAATTACATCAGAACAAATCTAAATCTCATTAAATTGAGTTTTTTTTATATATACTAGAATATGTATTGAGATTAACATTATCTAAGGCCTATTGTTACAATAAATTAATTTTAGATGTGATTAGAGTTTCAGAACACTACTTTTCGGGTATCATTTATGCCAACAACCATAACATCCCCAGTTCATTTTCTTATGTAAGATTGTCTTTAAAAGATAACAAAGTAAATCAACTTGGAAAATGGAAAGAATGATAACTGGAAAGAATGATAACTGTCATATCCAGAATATGAACAATATCATAATGATATCAATCACTAATCCACTCTTTTTCTCGAAGAATGAATGAGGATAGAGAACATTACATGAATCCCTTGAAAATAGTAGTTTCCAATGAATTCCATAATTTGAATCTACCAATTTATTCAAATCAGGAATTCATACACCTTTTGGATCATGGAATTGACACACCTTTTGGATCATGGGCATTTTATTTCTCCTTTGAACCTTAACATTTTGAGGTTAATTGTTAGTGTGGAATTTTTATTTCATTGTAATGAAATTAAAATAAAAGAAAGAAAGAAAAGGTTGGAGCTAAGACTAAATTCTAAAGACACAATAATAAAATGTACATTAATATTACTTAGATGATATTTTCCGAACGCCGATAAAATATAATTACACCTTTTGGATCATGGGCATTTTATTTCTCCTTTGAACCTTAACATTTTGAGGTTAATTGTTAGTGTGGAATTTTTATTTCATTGGAATGAAATTAAAATAAAAGAAAGAAAGAAAAGGTTGGAGCTAAGACTAAATTTTAAAGACACAATAATAAAATGTACATTAATATTACTTAGATGATATTTTCCGAACGCCCATAAAATATAATTTTTTTTAAACAATAGTGTAAGTATTTTACTTTTGAAAAATCTACCAAATTTATACTTATTTCATTTGCAAAGTGTAATTTTTTATTTTTTTTAAAGAATAATCCAAAAATCTGTCAAATTACAACCAAATTCAATGATTAAACAACGAAAACCAAAAATAGATATAAAAACTAGAATAATTAAACCATTCCATAATTTTTTTTTATATAATGATGGGACATTCTTATCCATTCTTAACTTGTATGTGGATAGTAATATACTAATAATAAGAGGCACGGGGTGGTTGTACTGTTGCCTTTAACATGGAAAAGAAAGATATGATATAAGATACTCAAAATTATAGCCTTTTTCTTGAAAATCATGACATCATGCGGCGTCTCCTCCACCACATTTTCCATATTGATTATCACCTACATAGATTTGTTTATGGAAGCAATAGAGAAAGACTATCTAATGGTAATCTACAGGACACATTAAAGGGAAGTTCTCATCATGCGCAATCTTTAACAAAGCGCACGTTGCTTCGTGTGTGACAACGTCATTTCTGACCAAATGGGAAATGGATGGTATGGCTAGCCCTTTTTTTAATAAAGTAAGCAGGGATAGAACACATTACCTATTTGTCAAGTTTTAAACGATGATGAGACTTTGAAAGTTCGGCAGCTCGAAGATTTCATCAAAGCAGTAATGGATAGGGCTGGAATACCATCATCAAAGCAGTAATGGATAAGGCTGGAATACCAGTATATACTCCATTATGGACAGATAAGGCTCTAAAGCCCAAGGAAATACTACTTCCTATTATATATTTTGTACACTGTTTCGGTATGGATTTAGAAAATGGTAGACCTGCAGATTTGGGAAACGGTTCTTCACGCGCATTCGAAAAAGAGGAGCTGAAATGACCTGAACCAATTCAGAGAGTTCAGAGTATTGCTGAAAGTGGGATTAATAGATTACCCAGAATTTATATAAAACCAGAACCTGAGAGACCCCAAGCTGGGGATACCTCATTTCACGAGGAGATTCCAGTTATCGATATATCTGGGTTGAACGACGAGCGTCGCTGCAGAATGATGGAGCAAATCTCAGATTCTTCTAGAGAGTGGGGATTATTCCAAGTGACAAACCATGACAAACCGTGGAATAGATTCTAAACTTCTCACCAGTGCGTTGAACGTTAGTAGAGAATTCTTTAACCTGCCATTAGAAGAGAAGCAGAAGCACGCTAACGATCCTATTACATATGAAGGATATGGAAGTCGAATTGAAGTGCAGAAAGGAGCCGTTCCTGAATGGGGAGATTATTACTTTCACCATATCCTGCCTTTGACTATCAGAAAGGAAAGTAAATGGCCTTCAAAACCAGTGGACTACAGGTAATGATAATTTTGAACCTCGATCTAAAATATCTAACTACAAAATGTCATGTTTTCTTCACAATAATTTATGGGCATCTCATAAACGTTGATGCAGGATACATATGAAAGAATACTGCAAAGAAGTTGTAGATCTCTGCCTGAAGTTACTGTCTGTATTTTCTCTCAACCTCGGTCTTCATCCGGACTACCTTAAGGAAGCATTCAAGGGCTAGAAAGAAATGGGCATGTGCATTCGAATCAATTATTATCCAGCATGTCCAGAGCCAGATCTGACTTTGGGCTTGTCATCTCACTCCGATCCGAGAGGCATAACCTTTCTACTTCAAGATAATATTCCCGGACAACAAGTAAGAAAGGGCGACGCCTGGGTTTCTGTGAGGCCGATCCCCGACGCTTTTGTTGTAAACTTAGGCGACCAAATGCAGGTCAGCATCAAGTGAGAAAAATAGTAGTTGTAATTGTATAAAACTTTAGTTTTCAAGTCGTGATTACATCGTTGCAATGAATATGAATATGACTGCATAGATGAATATGAATATGAAATATTGGAATGTTTATCTTTGCCACTTTGAATTGCATATGATATTTGAATGGTTTATGTCAGTTTGTCATATCTGAATGGGTTATATCTGTTTTTTAATAAGATTAAATCCATCACTATTTTGCATTATAAGGAAGTGGTTATTTAATTTTGAAGATGAAAATATCTATGTTTATTTTTTATTAGTATAAAAAAGAAAGAAATTAATATTGATAAAATAAAATTTGATTTTCATAAGTTGTATAGTGAAACTGAGTTTTGGGCAATCCTAAAAATATCATAAAGAAAATAATTTATAATCTTCCTGACACCAAGAGGGTTGAAGATGAAAAACACTTTGTTAATACAATTTATTAACACACCAAACTCAAAAGACTAAGCCTTATGGATATACTCCATCATAACCCATGGATTGTAATACATACTTTCACACCATTATTCTCTAGCATAAGTTGGGAAAACTCCCTTTTCCTATGTTATTTCACTTAATTAAAACCACAATCTCCTTTTATGCATTTTCAACTCTTTATTTTATTTAAATTAAAGAAAAAATTCAAATTAGTGGTTCAAATTGATTTGGTTAAATATAATATTTTATTATTTTGACCATATTAAAGAAAACAATAAGAATCCTTGAGGAAAGGGTCACAAAGAGGCATTTGTTTTCATCCTTACATATCATCTTGATTCTTTATCTACACCAACACACTTTCTCTTGCAGATCTACATCAATCTCTTAAAGTTTCATGTTTGTATAAAAATCAGATCTAAATTTCACCTTCTAAATCATCAAAACTTTAGTAATCTTATAACACTTCTCTTAATCTTTTTCCAACATCAAAATAACATTTAAAAAAAATCCAATATTTTTCCAACATCAAAATAACATTTTAGAAAAATAACTAATTTTACTTTTCTTAAAATTTAACCACCATCATCATTTTTCTACACACAAATACTTATTAACTTATTCAAGAAATACTAATTGACTTATTCATCTACGTTGTTAGCATTGCAGATATTTACAAATGGTGTCTACAAACTTATTGAATTATTCAAGAAATACTTATTGAATTATTCATATACGTTGTTAGCATTGCAGATATTTACAAATGGTGTCTACAAGAGCGTTGAACAGAGTTGTTGTCAATGGAAGCAGAGAACGAATATCCATCGCTGGTTTTTGCAATCCTTGTGGTGAAAAAAGAGTTGGACCTATAGAGAAGCTGGTCAAGAACTGCAACCTATGACATTTAATGAATACAGGAAGTTTATACGAACGCCTGGTGCGAGAGGAAAGACCTATGTAAATTCGATTACCAGCTGTAAACAGATTCAGACCCGGGAAGTATGATATACTTGAAATTCAATGTACCAACTTCAATCTTTACGATTTCTTATGGTATAAGAGTGATCCGATCTTATCTCTTCTGTTATTCCTTTGTCCTAGGATTCATCTCCTTTGTGGTTGTGAACAGTCCATCGGATCACCTTCCTTATGCAATAGAATATTGAGATTTTAGATGCATTACCTTTTATTATCAAAGCTCGATGTTTAGGACTAAGATTTCGCTGGTTCGTCCACCAATCGGGGTGAGTCAAGGATTCCCAATCACAGGGCTCTCAACATCAGATGAACGTTCCCATATTGCAACAAGAAATCCTTCTGGCAAACCTGCAGCTTTGCATCGTAATTGGTGGGTTATTTTCAAATTATAATCAATATGTATACATATTGTTTGTAGTACAGAATGCCCGGATCATTGTTTTCGCCGGTTTTACCAAATACAACAGGAAAATCGCTGATAGACGGAAACCAGGTAGAAATGTATTTATGGCTTCATAACATTGCTACTATGAGATGTATATACTATCTCAGATTTACTAAGCAACTGTAAGATTAAAAAGAAATAGGGTATAGATATGATTTTTTATTTTAATTCTATATTTATATTAGAGTAGTTTTTTTCAATATTATGAATTTTTTATTTTTATGTATAAATAGTAGATAATAATTATAAATATACTGTTTTCTTAAACTATATTATAATATTTATATTAGGAAGATTTATATTTTTTTAATATTGTGATTTTTAAAATTTTGATGTATAAATAGTAGATAATAATTATAAATATAGTATTTTCTTAAAGTATAATAACATTTATTTTAGGAAAATTTATATAGTAATATGTTGTTTTGTATTTATTAATTCTATTTTTATATGAAAAATAGTGTAAATAAAAAGTCAGTTTATAATAGATTATTTATGTTTGAGAAATGAAGGTACCATTTATAATAGATTATTTATGTTTGAGAAATGAAGGTATCATCCTTTTGTTAAGAAGTTTTATTTTTTTAGCAATTATTAATTAAGTTATTGTTTTAAGTAATGCTTTCAAGTCTAATACTATATGATGGACCTTGTTTTAAGTAGCATTTAGAAAAGAAATTTTGAAGATTAATAATTTGTAATGATCTAATGAAGTGGTTGAAATTCAAGTAGATGATTTATATTCATTTTTTTTTTGTTAGTAACCTCATAGATTATGTGATATAGGATATCCCCATATATAATCAAATAATAAAGAAATAAATCACCATGATCCTCACTCATATCATAGACCTCTAACCATAATTGTAAAGTTTGTCATGTATATAAGCCCCATATAAGAGAATTATAATAACCAAAAGCACTTGACATTTGACAAAACAAATTTATTTTCTAAAGGATTTAAAATATGAATTAAATTTCTTATATAATAAGGACACAATTGAATACCTCTTTCATAATTTTGCCACAACCCTCTCTACTTCCATTAGCAGGTTCTCTATCGAAGTGTTGTATAAAAGGGAAAACTAGAATGGTCAACCATTGACATGATAAAAAGTGTAAAATAACTTGAAAAGTCATTAGGGATGCTTCTAACTAGTCCCTAAAATTCCCCGAATGGGGTTCCACATAGAAGAAGGAGGCCACGCAACCCTCAAGTTAACTCAACCATAAATATCGCCAACCTTCGCCCCTCACCTCAGTCTTGAATGGAGGACGACCTTAATAGCTTGCAGAGTAAGGGAGGACAACTATAATGACTCCTATCGTTATGACTGCCAGTGAAGTGAAAAGTCCATTTTTTTTTTGTTTTTAAGCAAGAGGGCAACGAAAACAACAGTTAAACCACCCGAACTGATAACGAACACCATGCATGCAGATCAGGCAACATACAACAACAACTCAACACAAGATAACATCGAGAAACTGGGCAAAAACATGTAGAGATCAAGACAGATAGAAACGACTACCCGCCCGACACAACACGACAACACCTACAAGCTAAAGGACAACATCCACCATCCTGACACAATGACATCGATGACTAGTAACTAGAACCTCTATGGCACATAAACCCAATGCATGAAGGCATTACAACCCAAGAACCAACAACAACTTCAATGGTCCACACCACCCACAACGGGAAACAAAGACTTCAACCAAGTCATCATTCACCTCTATCCAATAGGGCTTGCCATGATCCCCTCATCAGGAATCATGTCGTCCCCAGGTGACAGGAGAGGCAATAACCCTGATGAAACATAACCTATCTCGACCAAGGACTCAAGAAATCTAATGCGCTAGGAGCTGAAATAATTGACAAGAAGACTACACCCACACCCCCATGCAACAGGTCGACAAGATGCAAGATGACATTATTCAAAAGAAAGGAATGCAAGCTAATACATGACTCTGTCAACAAACTAAAACCATTAACTGTTAAGAGAGATGTCTAAATGTGAAGGATTGAACTGTTACCAAGCTACTATGGTCACAAATGTTATCACAAGTTGAACTAAGTTAGGCACAAAACAACATCAAGAAATGATGATTAACAAGTTTATCATTAAAAGGACTATTCAAGCACATCATAACCGACCAATCTAATATTAAAAACACAACATTCTTCAAGTAACGACATACCCTTCCATTTAAAAGGGGGTTTTATTAATTCACTTAATCAACTCCTTTTTACCTTTCTAATTCGACACTAAACAAGGAAACCATAAACCCTGGAATGTAAAACTTCTAATGAAATTATCATTTAATCGTAATTTACGACTAGACATTAATCGATAAGGATTCCCAATCTTTACTCAAGGAATAATTTTTGCTGACTTCTAAGTTAAAAATACACTACCCAATATAACATTATGAAGAATAGATTATCTACTAATTAGGAATCATCATTATCAATGTATGTATTAAGAGTATAACATCCCTAACTAATAATGATATCTGAAACTAATATCTCTCGATATCTAATAATGATATCACCATTAATAATGATATCTAATAATGATATCACCATTAATAATGATATCTAATAATCAAATAAATGCTAGATAACAAAAATAGTTGTATGAGGTGGCCGTGTACATCTTAAATAGGAAATAAAAATGTGTTGTTGTGATAATCTACTTCACGTGTTATATAATGAATCTATGTCACAAGTTATCTATTCATTCTCATACACACATTAACCATGAATCACCATTACTAAAATCACTATATTTATTGCTATTAAAATACAATGGTCTATCCCATTCTGGAATCACGCAATATCATTGATTAACTATAAAAAATGCAGGCATAACCACACTCATCTAATAAAGAGAATTCATATAAATCGTTGTCAAATAATGGTAAAATGCAGTCAGAAATAAATTCATGTCGATTAAAAACAAACACAGGCATAACAATAAAAAAAATTGCTGGCCATCAGGGTTCTTAAAAGACGCAGGTAATGGTCGACTGCCAGTAAAACGCAGGTTATACCAGTATATGTAATCATTGTTATAAAATTGAAAGTCCCTGGCGTGCTTCAAACCTCCAACGTTGTCGGTAAACTAAGGAAGGAAATGGTGGCATCCTTGGGTGAGTGATGACAAGGCTAAGTGGATGTGGTAAGGCTGTGTATTAAAACGCAATAACATCATACATTTGCAATATAACTGTGACAACGTTTTTATAACTGTGATAGAATTATTAAACTCACATATCAGTGATAGCACCATTAATTACCCAACTGTGATTAAATTATGGTGATAGTCAAAAGGGGTTGGGAAACATTAAATAGAAATGCAGAATAAAAATAAAGAAATAGGGACATAAACCTTCATACGGAACACAGTCGGATAATAAACAATCGGGTATCAAATACATAGTCAGATAATAATCGTAGCCATAGATAAAATTAGTCACTGTCAATTAAATGTAAAAACAAACATGAAGATGTAACAAATAATGAAATCGTCGGCAAGCAACTTTAATGGGTGTGTAGTGAGTTGTGTTGGACCAATTAAAATGCATGGTAAAATCGCCAACAAGAATAATAAACGCAGAGAAAATTCATTGTCTAAGGTGTTGAAACATATAGGGTAATTTCCATCCATTAATTCAGTGAGTTATCATCAAGTTTGCAGGGTTCAATCAAATAAATTGCCAAGTTTTACCAACCAAAATGTTGTTGAGTTTAAAACCAACCTCGTTGTCAATAAAAGGTAGGGAAAATGTAGTCATGAATATTCCAATTCCGTCATAAGATATAAAATAAAACGTTGTCCAAGGAGGGTAAATTAGCATTCTAAAAAAAATGCATAAATCAAGGGTAAAGTTGCAGGGTAAACTTCACCATTAAAGTAATAATTTGTAGAGGACAATCGCAGTCCAGAAATCTTAAAACATAAGTTAAAATCTCCCTCAAAATATATCAAATGCAGAGGCAAAAACAAAGTGGAATGTATTGAAATGCAATCCATAAACAATAGGAAACATGGTCATTAAAATTGCAGAGAACGAAGATGAATCAATACATAGTGGTATCCAAATGTAAGAAGGAGGAAGACAATCAATCAAATAGGAACAATCAATAGGGGTAGACAAATGGGAAAAACTATCCTTCGTTCATCATCCATGTAAAGAAAAGCAGGGCATTAGAATCTATAGATCTTTATGCACTGAAGTGACGATTGTCGATTCATCTCCTGACTGACTGCTCAAGCATGGACTGATCATCTAGGGATGAGGATGAAAGATAAGGCACAATATCTTCAAATAATCAATAAAACAAAACAGAACAATGATAGAAATCAAGGATCACTGGCCAAGGAAATTGATTCGATGCAGTGAGCGTAAAGCTATGATGACTTTAAGTTCTGGATTAAAAATGCTAAGTAAAACAATTTTCTTTACACAATAAAAAGTACATAAATGAAAGCGCAAGAACAATATTTATCTACCATTCAACATAAAAGAATGCGTACCATAGCCTGAGGTGACCGCTCCAAGTCATTGTCCCACGTGCTCTGTTAGGCTCCCTCTTGCCGACTGATGTGACTTCACCGGTACCTCCAAGCCAACGCTAGGTGTGCTCTTCTTCCCCCTTACCTCCCAAGCCGAAAAGGGGCCACACACTCTAAACCAAAGAAAAACTAGCAACTAGCTCGCCTCACAAGGTCGAGCTACCACTCGTTACCCGAGATGGGTATCCCAACTCCCACAAGATAAGTCAGGTAAGAAAAAAATTCTGTAGCGTAACGTTACGCATAAAATAATAGATCCATACTCCTCCTCCTCCATCCTTTATTTATAGTTTATAAGTGATTTATTTCCCAATTTCCCATTTAATTTAATTTTCAATAATTTATTTCAAAAAAATCTCCCTCGTACACATGTCACCCATCCCCCTAGTTGCACCAAAAATTAATTTCATTAATTATTGAATTAGTCCTATTTCCCTCACCCACCAAAAATCATTCCTAAAATCACTCCTTGGTGACTTGATATTCCCTTACACATCTTAAATGACGTATGCCCTTACTAAATTCCTAATTGAGTTCATATTTAGAAAGTTCTTAATGGCACGAGTTTTTACTAAGTTAGTGATTGTAATTTTTTTTCGTTATGTTTCCCTTTTTCTTTATGTTTCCCCTTTTTCCATTAGTTTTCTATTTCTTTTAAGTTTCCCTCTTTTCCCTTTTTATATTAAACCCAAATTATCAAGTGTAGAAAAATTACCTTTTACCCTTTTTCCTTTTTAATTAATAAATTTTAATTAGCTAATGTAGAAAAACAATCAATTCCCTTTTAAAATTTTAATCCCTCAATATAATTTGATTTTAATAAATTAATCAAATTTCTTTCCCTCTTCTCATCAGATGTTTAATGATTATTATTATTATTATTATTATTTATCACGAGTATCACTTAGACCTAGATTTTATTTTCCTAGGCTCGAAGACATTTTTATTAGGCAAAATTATTCTTAAATCTTTCTTATCACATCATTCATTCTAAGGCTATGTTGGTTTATTAAATTATTAGTTAACAACGCGATGTGTTATTCAGGACGCACTAGGTTCTCCAAGGGTGCCACTCGCCTCATTATGTTTCCCTTGCGCAACGTTCCCTTTAGGACGCACTACGTGCTCCAAGGGTACCACTTGCCTCTTTGCATTTTTCTTGCACAACGTGTACTTCATGACATACTACGTGCTCTAATGGTGCCAGTCGCCTCTTGATTGATTTGGTGGACATAGAAAAACCATGGAGTTAATAATTCTCCAAGTGATCTTGTGGGAGACTAAGGGCCTCTAAGGAATAAGGCCCCTGCCTTATTATGCGCCCCTTAGAAGAATCGTGAGAAATTGTCGTAGTCTACCCATGGCATCATGGGTCCTCTTGAACTAGGTAATCGTTAACCTATAGTTTGAGCCACAGTGAGAACGCTAGTAGGTTGTGCCAGGGATGTTGTCCACACCTCTCCCTCAACATCTTTGGTTGTCATGCGTGACCCCTCTACTCCACATGTGAGTCTGGTCGGCAAGCTATCATCAACCTACATCATCAACGAATCATGTCAGAAATAAAATCAATCATCACAACATCTAATCAGATGTGCATATGTCATATCAACAACAATCAAACCCCAATAGTCCACGCCTTGACTCAATCCAGATTCCAAGGGGTTTCATCGATGCCTCTACATCCTCGAGGTCCAAAGTCATGCACACTCAGGAGAACCCAGTCAATAGCACATGTCTATGTAAATGCACAAAACAACATATAATCACATCCATAGTCCCTCATAATCATAATCAACGATCAATAGTATAATAATCCGGATCACTTGCAAGAAAGTGTCCTCAAAGAATAATTTCTCTCAGTGCGGGCAAGAGTGGGATGTTACATACACCCCCTCTTGGTCTAAACTTCGTGCCGAAGTTTCACAGTATATAAGTGCCAAAAACAATGTGTATCACAGTATCATAAGCTTATATATCAAACAAAAATGGAAATTGTTGGTGCATATCATATGCATCCTCCGAGGTCACCGAGTGCGGACTATATTTGTCCCACTGGACCTTGACGTGATCTATTGTTTGACGTCGTAGTTGTTGAATGCGATGATCCAGGATGCGGATCGGCTTAGCCGTGAGTGCCCCCTCATCCGATACCTGGAAGGAACTCATGTCAATAACATGTGTAGGATCACTAATATAATGTCTCAAAATAGATATGTGAACAACATCGTGTATAAGCCTCAAGGAATCAAACAAGGCTAGTTGATAGGCCACAGGCCCCTGCCTCTCCACAATATCAAAAGGTCCCATGAACCTAGGAGAGAGTTTATCTCTCTTTCCAAACTTGATCGAACTCTTATGCGGTTTTACCCGCAAGAAGACTTGATCGCCAACTTTGTAACTACGGTCGACATGGTGCACATCAACATAACTCCTTTGTCGATCCTATGCTTATTTGATCCTTTGCCTTATTGTTTTCATTTGATATTCCATTTCTTGGATCGCTTCTAGTCCCACCAGGACCCTATCCTCAATATGATCCCAACTCAAAGGCATCCGACACGGTCGCCCATAAAGAAACTCGAAAGGCGCCATATTAATGGTGCTTTGGTAACTGTTGTTATATGAAAATTATACTAGTGGAAAGAATTATTCCCAATTCTTTTTTTGGTCCATCACATACATGTGCAACATGTATTCCAAGACTTGGTTTGTTCATTCAGTCTGCGTGTCTATCTCAAGGTGATACACAGTACTAAATTTAAGTTGGGTCCCCAAGGCCTCTTGGAAACTAGTCCAAAATCGTCTAGTAAATATCGATCCTCGATAGGATATAATCCTCTTAGGTACTCCATGTAGCCTCAAAATATCACTCATGAAAACTCTAGCTATGTTAGGTTCCTCATACATCGTACGCACAGGAATAAAATGAGCACTCTTCATCACAGTGTCGACTACAACAAAAATCGAGTCGTGTCTCCATGCCATCAGTGGAAATCCAACAATGAAATCCATCGAAATGACCTACCATTTCGATTCTGGAATAGCATGAGGTTGTAGTAATCCTGCTAGATGTCTATGTTCAGCCTTCACCTGCTGAAATTCTAGACATCTGGCCACATAGTTAACTATTTCTGGCTTCATTTCTTTCTAGAAGAATAAGGGTTTAAGGTCCTCCCTCATCTTCGTGACCCATGGGTGAGCCATGTACACTTCTCTATGAGCCTCGTTTAGGATCAAACTCCTCAACTCGTCGTTCGATGGTACGTAAATTTTTTTTTTCAACCTCAATAGTCCATCGTCGTCCACCGTAAATCCTTCAAATATTGGTACCATCATTGTGTTTTGTCTGATAAAATACTTGACCTCTTTGTCCCAGTCATCGTCGCACTGTAAAGTTAGAATATTTTCATGTAGATTCGCTTGAAGAGGCAACACCAAAAATATGTGTGGTCGTCGACTCAATGCATCTGCCACTCGGTTCACTGTTCCTTTTATGTAAGTAATCTCAAAATTGTACTCACTCAACAATTTCGACCAACACCGTTGTTGCGTGTTAAGGTCACTTTGCATAAATATATGTTGTAGTCCACACTGGTCTATTTTTAGTTCAAATTTTCATCCAATAAGGTAGTGTCTCCAAAATCGCAAGGCACACACAATGGCTAACAACTCCAAATCGTGCATCACATAGTTCTCCCCATGCCTTCTCAATTTCCTCGAGATGTAAGCAATCGCTCGACCATATTGTATCAAGACACTGCCTAAGCCTTCCTTGGATGCGTTAGTGCATACCAATAAGTCCGCGTCCATGTCAGGGACTTTTAGAATTGATGTTGTTGTCAACAACTCCTTAAGTCTCTGAAATGCCTCTGTGCATTTCTCATTCCAAGCAAGCTTCTTGTTCTTCTTCTGCAATTCTGTGATAGGATTTTTCTATCTTCAAAAATCCCTCGACAAACCATCGATAGTATCTTGCTAAACCAATGAAGCTACGCATTTCCGGGACATTCATCAGCGTAGGACATTCCATAATAGCCTCGACCTTTGTTGGATCCATGACGATACCTTCGTTGGAGATGACATGCCCTAAGTAGTGATTCTTTGATTAATAAAACAAGCATTTAGACAAATTCCCATAAAATTTGTTCTCTTCGAGACACTGTAGTAACAAGAAAAAGTTCTTGTCATGCTTCTCCATCTCTTAAGAGTAAATCAAAATATCTTCAATGAATACTTGGACGAACTTGTCCAAGTACTCGTGCTACACCTCATTCATCAAACTCATAAATACCCCTAGGGCGTTCATTAGTCCAAACAGTAAAATAGTAAACTCATAATGTCCAAACCTCATCTTAAAGGAGGTATTAGGGATGTCGTCCTCATTGCAACATAACTGGTGATACCCTTATCTCAAGTCGATCTTGGAAAACACTGTTGCACACTTCATATGATCAAATAGATCATCAATCCTTCGCAACAAATACTTATTCTTAAATCGTTTCCTTGTTCAATTGATAGTAGTCAATGCAGAGTCTCCTCGACCCATCCTTCTTTTGTATGAAAATAACAGGTGCTCCCCATAGTGACACACTTGGATGTATAAGTCCTAGGTCCAACAACTCTTTCAATTGCATTCTCAAGTCCTATAACTCTGGTGTCGACATACGATAAGATGTTCTAGCTATCAGTTCAGTCCCCAGTTTTAGGTCTATGGTAAAATCCAATTCCCTCTTCGATGACATCCAAGGTAACTCCTTCGGGAAGACATATGAAAACTCTGTCACCACCGGAAGGTGTTCTAGACCTTCTAATACTCCCTTTTCATTTAACTCAAGGATCGCATAAAGTTTACACCCCTTACACATGCTCTTCCGTAGTTGCAAGGAAGAGATGAACCTCAAGGAAACTCCCTAGTTCCGACCTAAAATCACACGTCTCTGTCCCTCATCATTGACCAAGCTCAATCGTTTCATCTTACAGTTGAGTATCACCTCATGCGATTCCAACTAGTCCATACCGATCACAACATCATAAGATCCTAAGATCGTGACGTACAGGTTGGTCTTGGTGAAAAACTCTACCAAGTTAAGGGTACAACCCATAACCTTCCCTCTAGCCTTTTGTTTGGCTCCCGAAGCCATATCTACAAAGATAAACTCATCATGTTCGACTGCCTTTACCTTAATCCTTTTTAGCATTGCACCAGAAATCAAACTGTCGGTAGCACCGGTATCTATCAAAATACTAAGGGTTTGGTCAGTGACGGTACCTTATTTCTCCAGAACAGTCGACTGGTGCTCTTCCTAACAGTTATTCACCACTGCATGAATCTAATGGGCCTTGCCCAAATCTCCCATCGTAGTGGTTCTGACTGATCCATATGGTCTATTCCTCTCCACTGGGAAGTCGTGCTCGTAGTGTATCTCCCCACATGTCCAACATGTCTTCCTTGGTCTAGTACTCCTAGTACCCGAAGTAGAAATTGACAGCCTACTAGTATGGAATCATGGTCTGTTCTGTTGAGCAGGCCTAAACTGTTGTTGACGCAGTCAACACTGCTGCTGATGTCGTGGTTCCCGGTAAGGAGTCCACTACTGAGGCATTGGTCGTAGAGGTGTAGTGAAGGTGGATCCTCTATGGAAGCAATGATATCCTGGCATCTGTCTAGATAGTTTTCGATGTTGGTGCACACGAGATGACAACTACCATGTTCGTATCGCTAGAATTATGCTCTGACCCCAGTTGATAAGCTCCTCCTCTAATATCAGGACCTTCTCAACGACATCATGCAAGGTATGAGGCATAAAAATCCTAACCTTTGAATGTATGGTGACATTAAGGCCAAACAAGAACCTATTGACCTTAAGTTTCTCGGTATTAAGATGCAGAGCATATCGAAAAAACTCCATAAAATGGGCCTCATACTCGGGCATCGTACGACCACCTTGTCTCAAAGCGTTGAACTCATTGAGTTGATGCTCAATGAATTCCTCTAATAGGTACCTCTCTCAAAACCATTCCTTGAATAGTTCCCATGACCTGTCTTCGGTGACCATGTTCAATTGTGGCAGGAGCGTCATCCACCATAGAAGAGTGTTCCCCTTCAATTGGAAGACTGCCATGCGAAACTTCATGTTGGAGGTATAGTCGTGAAGTGCAAATCACATCGCCATATTCTCTAACCATGCGTCGATAGATGCACCGTCATGGTCAACAAAAAACTTTGAAAATTTGACCTTCTCAAGTTTACGGTGAATGCTACCAATACCGACTGGAGCGCACGGTGGACCCTCAAGGGGTGTCGGTGTCGTGGCCTCATCTCTGTCCAAACGACTGATCAATGCCTCAAAAATTCACTGAAAGGACATCATCAGCCCAACCACATCACCCACCGCTATATTCTCCTACTTGAAAACCTATTCGTCTCTCTAGGTGTTAGACCCATTAGGTGTGGATGCTACTATAGGCATTGCGCCTCCTCCCCTAGCACCCCATCGTCTGCCTCCGCGACATCCTCTATCCATGATGACCTGCACGAATACAATTCAACTTAATTAGCAATATTATAATCAAATATCATATCAGCGAAAGCCATAGTGTTCCCAAGTCGAGGGTTGAACCTGCTCTGATACCATATGTAATGACCCCTATCGCTATGACTTCCAGCGAAGAGAAAAGTGATTTTTTTTGTTTTTTTTAGGCAACAAGGAAATAGCGACAATAGTTAAACCACCCCAACTGATGAAAAACACCATACACATAGATCGGGCAACATACAACAATGACTCAACACAAGAGAACATGGAGCAATTGGGTGAAAAAATGTCGAGATCAAGACAAATAGAAATGAATACTCACCCGAAACAACACACCAACGCCTACAAGATAAAGGACAACATCCACCATCCCAACACAACAGCCTCAACGACCACCAACTAGAACATCTATGGCACGTAGACCCAATGCATGAAGGAATTACAACCCAAGTACCAACAACAACTACAACAATCCACACCACCCACAATGGGAAACACAGACTTTGACCAAGTCATCATTCGCCTCTATCCAATAGGGTGCACCATGATCCCCTCATTAGGAATCAGGTCATCCCTGGGTGACAGGTGTGATAATAACCCTGGCACAACATAACCTATCTGGACCAAGGACTCAAGAAATCCAACATGCTAGGAGCTGAAATAACTGACAAGAAGACTACACCCACACCCCCATGCAAGATGATGCCATTCAAAAGAAAGAAAGACAAGCTAATACATGACTTCACCAACAAACCAAAACCATTAATTGTTAAGAAAGATATCTAACTACGAACGAGTGAGCTATTACCAAGCTACTATGGTCACAAATGTTATCATAAGGTGAACTAAGTTAGGCACATAACAACATCAATAAATGTTGATTAACAAGTCTATCATTAAAAGGACTATTCAAGCACATAGTAACTGACCAATCTAATATTAAAAACACAACATTCTTCAAGTAACGACATACGCTTCCATTTAAAAGGGGGATTTATTATTCTCTTAATCAACTCCTTTTTACCTTTCTAATTTGACACTAAACAAGGAAACCATAAACCCTGGACTGTAAAAATTCTAATGAAATTATCATTTAATCATAAATTATGAATACACATTAATCGATAAGGATTCCCAATCTTTACTCAAGGAATAATTTTTCCTAATTTCTAAGTTAAAAATACAGTACCCAATATAACAGTATGAAGAATAGATTATCTACTTATTAGGAATCATTATTATCAATGTATGTATTAAGAGTATAAAATCCCTAACTAATAATGATACCCAAAACTCATATCTCTGGATATCTAATAATGATATCACGATTAATAATGATTTCTAATAATGAAATAAATGCTAGATCGTTGTCATAAAAAAAATTTGTTGTATGAGGTGGCCGTGTACATTTAAGAAAGGAAATAAAAATGTGTTGATGTAATCATCTACTTCACGCATTATATAATGAATCTCTGTCACAAGTTATGTATTCATTCTCACATGCACATTAACCATAAATCATCATTACTAAAATCACTATATTTATTGCTATTAAAATGCAGTGGTCCATCCCATTCAAGAATCATGCAATATCATTGATTAATTGTCAAAACTGTAGTGATAACCACACTCATCTAATAAAGAGAAGTCATATAAATCGCTTTCAAATAATGGTAAAACATAGTCAGATATAAATTCCTGTCGATTAAAAACAAATGCAGGTGTAACAATAAATAAATTTTGTTGGCCATCAGGGTTCTTAAAAGGTACAAGTAAGGGTTGACTACCAATAAAATGCAGGTAATGCTAGTACATGTAACCACTGTTCTAAAATTAAAATTCCCTGGCGTGCTTCAAACCTCCAATGCTGTCGCTAAACTAAGGAAGGCAATGGTGCCATCGTTGCATGAGTGATGACAAGGCTGAGTGGATGTGGTAAGGCTGTGTGTAAAAATCCAATAACATCATACATTCGCAATATAATTGTGACGACTTTATTATAACCATGATAGCATTATTAAACTCACCTATCGGTGATAGCACCATTAATTACCCAACTGTGATTGCATTACGGTGATAGCCAAAAGGGGCTGGGAAACATGTAACGGAAATGCAGAATAAAAATAAAGAAACATGGACATAACCCTTCATACAAAATGCAATCCGATAATAAAAAATCGGGTATCAAATACACAGTCAGATCATAATCGCATCCATAAATAACATCAATTACTGTCAATTAAATGTTAAAAAAAACATGCAGATGTAAAAAATAATGAAATCGTTGGCAGGCAACTTAAATGGGTGTGGAGTGAGATGCGTTAAGCCAATTAAAATGCATCGTAAAATCACCAGAAAGGATAATAAACGAAGAGAAAATTCATGGTCGAAGGTGTTGAAATGCAGAGGGTAATTGCCATCCATTAATTTGTTGAGTTATCATCAAGTTCACAGGGTTTAATCAAATAAATTGCCAAGTTTTACCAACCAAAATGTTGCTAAGTTTAACATCAAGCTTGCTATCAATAAAAGGTAGGGAAAACACAGTCATGAATATTCCAACTCCTTCATAAGATATAAAAGAAAACCTGTCCAAGGAGGGTAAATTAACAGTCTAAAAAAAATGTATAAACCAAGGGTAAAGTTGCAGGGTAAACTTCGTCATTAAAGTAATAATTTGCAGAGGACAATCACAGGCCAGAATTGTTGAAACGTAAGGTAAAATATCCCTTGAAATATATCAGATGCAGAGTCAATACCGCAGTGGAATGTATTGAAACATAGTCCATAGACAATAAGAAATGTGGTCATTAAAATCACAAAGAGCGAAGATGAATCAATACATGGTGGTATCCAAATGAAAGAAGGCACAAGACATTCAATCAACCATGAACAATCAACAAAAGGTAGACAATTGGGCAAAACTATCCTTTGCTCATCATCTGACTGCTCAGGCGTGGACTGACGATCTAGGGATGAGGACGAAAGATAAGGGACAATCTCTTCAAATAATCAATAAAATAAAACATAACAGTCATAGAAATCAAGGATCGATGGCCAAGGAAATCGATTCGATGCAGGTAGCGCAAATCTATGATGAATTTAAGTTCTCGATTAAAAATGCTAAGTAAAACACTTTTCTTTACACAATAAAAGGTACATAAATGAAAGCACAAGAACAATATTTATCTACTATTCAATATAAAATCATGCGTACCGTAGCCCAAGATGACCGCTCCGAGTCATCGTCCTACGCAGTCTGTTAGGCTCCTGCTTGTCGACCGATGTGACTTCATCAGTACTTCCTAGGCAATGCTAGGGGTACTCTTATTCACCCTTAACTCCCTGATTAGCAAAGCGTCCATGCACGCTAAACCAAAGAACAAACTAGCAACCATCTCACCTCGCAAGGTCGAGCTACCAATCATTACCCGACCTGGGTATCCCAACTCCCACAAGATAAGTCAAGCAAGACAAAAATTCTGCAGTGTAACGTTACGCATAAAAGAAGAGATCCATACTCCTCCTCCTCCATCCTTTATATATAGTTTCTAAGTGATTTATTTCCTAATTTCCCATTTAATTTAATTTTCATTAATTTATTTCAGAAAAATATCACCCGTACAGATGTCACCCATCCCCCTAGTTGCACCAAAAATTAATTTCATTAATTATTGAATTAGTCCTATTTCCCTCACCCACCAAAAATCATTCCTAAAATCACTCCTTGGTGACTTGATATTCCCTTACACATCTTAAATGGCGTATGCCCTTACTAAATTCCTAATTGAGTTCATATTTAGAAAGTTCTTAATGGCACGAGTTTTTACTAAGTTAGTGATTCTCATTTTTTTCGTTATGTTTCCCTTTTTCTTTATGTTTCCCCTTTTTCCCTTAGTTTCCTATTTCTTTTAAGTTTCTCTCGTTTCTCTGTTTATATTAAACCCAACTTAGGAAGTGTAGAATATTTACATTTTACCCCTTTTCCTTTTTAAATAATAAATTTTAATTAGGAAATGTAGAAAAACAATCAATTCCCTTTTAAAATTTAAATCCCTCAATATAATTTGATTTTAATAAATTAATTGAATTTCTTACCCCCTTCTCATCACATATTTAATGATGATGATTATTATTATTTTTTCTTACCACCAATATCACTTAGACCTAGATTTTATTTTCCTAGGCTCGGCGACATTTTTATTAGGGAAAATTGTTTTTAAATCTTTCTTATCACATCATTCATTCTTAGACCATCTAGTTTTATTCACTTATTAGTTAAAAACATGACATGCCCTTTAGGATGCACTAGCTTCTCCAAGGTTTCCACTCGCATCATTATGTTTCCCTTGCACGACGTGCCCTTTTAGGACACACTACGTGCTACAAGGGTCCCACTTGCCTCTTTGTATTTTTCTTGCGCGATGTTCCCTTCAGGATGCACTACATGATCCAAGGTTTCCACTCACCTATTAACTAACTTGATAGACATCTAAAACCCTTGGAGTCAATACTCTACCAGGTGATCTTGTGGGAGACTAAGGACCTCTAAGGAATAAGGCCCCTACCTTATTGCACGCCCCTTAGAATCATCATTAGTGACTATCGTAGTATGCCCTCATGACATCATGGCTCTTCTCAAACTAGGTAATCATTAACCTACAATTCAAGCCACATCGGGAGTGCTAGTAGGTTGTGGAAGGGTTGTTGTACACACCTCTCCCTCAACATCTCTAGTTGTCGTGCGTGACCCCTATACTCCACATGCGAGTTTGATCAGCAAGCTATCATCAACCTACATCATCAACGAATCATGTTAGAAATAAAATCAATCATCATAACATCTAATTAGATGTGCATATGTCATATCAACAACAATCAAATCCCAATAGTCCACTCCCTGACTCGATCCAGAGTCCAAGGGGTTTTATCGATGCCTTTGTATCCTCAAGGTCCAAAGTCCTACACACTCAGGAGAACCCAGTCAATAACACTTGTCTATATAAATACACAAAATAACATATAATCACATCCATAGTGCCTCATAATCATAATCAACGACCAAGAGTATAATAATATGGATCACTTGCAAGCAAGTTTCCTCAAAGAATATGTTCACTTAGTGTGGGAAAGAGCGGGATGTTACAACAACTCCCTTATGTTATTTTAATGGAGGTCTTGTTGATTAATGTCAGGAGGTGGGTGCTAAGTACGGGTGGTTGCATTGCAGTCATGTCTATCCCTTGGATATCTATCAAGATTAGCCATATCCTAGAACACTTTGCCTCTATGATCTATCACCTCAATCTACTCGACAATTAGGTTTTGGCATAGTTGGTTCTCCTGGCATCATTCGAGTTGGTCCTTCTCCCCCAAGCTCTGTCATGTCGAGAGAGAGAGAGAGAGGAAATCCCAGGCGAGGCCTTACCTAGTACAATCATGCAACTAGGTAGAGACACATGCATAATCTGGAGCAGGTCATGTCCATTGCTCAGACCTAGTGCACTACACGACCTCATACTACTCCAATGGCCTGCGTTGAAGAGGAATTGTCAGAGGAACCAATCCAGGTTCCACCATAATCCCTCCTCTACATGGTCTCGGATGATTACATGTGCCTCAGTGCCAACAAAGCAGATACAAGTACAACGATAACCATGGATATAGGTACATGCATTTTTCAGGAGAAATTCCTCCACACGGCCCCATATATGTACATCCACCCCAGCACCAACGAGGCGATTACAAGAGTATTGGCGGATATGGAGGGATCCACTTGTACTTAAAAATGTAGAGGAATTCCTTGTCTTGACACCTCCATCGTTGAATAAAGTTAAGGAATCTGATTAGGATACCCAGCCTCTTCAGCCCGAAGCAACTGGAGCTCATTTTTGACATTAGAATTTATATGGCGGGCCAAATTCATCGAGACACCCTCATCAACAACCACATTGACATCATGTTCTATGCATTTTTGAACGCACCATCCAAGTAGAGGTGCCTGACCTGTGCACAACCCTTCATGCTCCAACCCAATGACACCATCCTTCATAGTGGAGCTTCGAATGATAAGTTCCATGGTCCTCAGAGCCCTACTAATGTCTAGATTTGCATAGTACTCAAAGTTCCACCAACATGATGATGGTGATTTTTTCTTGTCATCCTGGACTGGTACTCTGCTCATTTCTTCCCTAATTTTCATTTTTCATATGTTTTTAGTTTTTTTAGCTTACACAAACAGTTCTATCAGCACTATCATCTGCCACCTACTTTGGTTTCCAATTGGCAGGACAAGTTGCAGATACCCTTTTTTGGCCGAAAGCGTAATAGGACACCACTTGTTTCAGTTTCCACTAGTTTGGTGGAATAGGTGGCAGACCAATGACATGTATTAATTTTGTACAGTGACAACTCATTAATAGGAATTACCTTTTTTTATTTACAAAAAAAAACAAGTCCCTAAAATTCAACAAAATAAATAGGTACGCAGCCCGAATTAAAATAAAACAAAAATAACTATATAAAAAAAATGCTAGGGAATATTTTATATCACTCTAAGCTAGATCCTAACAAATTCTAGAGGTGAATTCCAACTCATAAAATTGTAGAAAACATTATGATTCCCTTGAAGGATTGAAATTCCTACCTTAAAAAGATCTATGAATCCCATATTGTTGTGGAAAACATTCACACACTTCCTACATATCATTTTCTTTAGAAGACATAGAGTTTAGAGTTAAGTGGCTGAAAAAAGAGAAATATAAAGAAATCCAAATTTACCAAGTAGAAATCGTAAAAACTTGGGGGATTATCCTCATCTCTCACATTTAAAAGTTCTTTAATATATCAAAGAACTAGGATTTCCCTAAATCATGGACTCAAATCCTCATTGTTCTTATTCTTAAAAGTGGCGATAAAATCAATCCCTCTAATTATAGGACCATTATGTTTGCCCCTATTTTGGCCAATTTATATAGCATTATTATGGAAAAGTAGATCAATGTATGTCTAGAATTCTATGGAATAAAAGATAAAGGTTGAGTGGGATTTAGGAACTATCATGAGACTATCGACCACCTTGTTATTCTTAGGTTGATTGTATAGGTGTGTTGAAAAAATAAAAGCAATATCTTGTGTTGTTTCATTGAATTTGGAAAATCATTTGACGTAGTGCCTCAAAATAACCTTTAAAATAGATTAGAAGATATAAAAGTTCATTTCAATTTGAGGGTTTCTTTAATAACTTTGTATGAGAAATGAATTCTCATGTTTAAGAACATCGCGGGATGGTCAAACTAAATTATTTGTAATATAGGAGTTAAATAAGGTTTTCCCCTATCCCCTATCCTTTTTTGCATACACTTCAATAAGTTAATGGGTTTATTGAAAGGCACATGTTGTGTTGGCATGACACTAACCGAAATAGTCATCATTATTTTTCTTTATGCTCATTATAATTTTATTATGGAAACGTGTCCCTATGATCTTGACAAACAACTAAAAGTTTTCAAGGATGTACATGCTCTAGTACAATATGACTATTAACACTCACAAAACAAATCTTATGATAATAAAATACAAAAAGATCAATTACACTAATTTAATGTACAACAATAATAGTTTGGAGGAAGTGACTTCATACAAATATATCACAATCAATCTTCATCCTAAGATTAATTGGAACTGTATCAATTATAAATGGATAAATGGATGGTGGAAAGCTTTGAAAACAATTGTAAATTAGTGGACCTTTTGATTCGGGGTAAGAATAAACTCCTCTTAGATACTCTTGTTATCTTATATCATTACAAATTTTGGTGCTATATCATAGGTAGAGAATCATGGGGAAAGATAGAGAAAAATCAAAACCATTTTATTACTTATAAATTTAAGGTCAATACACCATATGCTATCTTCCTCATAGAAGTGATTCTTTCCTCATCGAGAGTATGACTATGAATACGTAGCTAATTTGCAAGAAAAAAATAAATAACATGGAGGACAAGAGATTTCCTAAGATTGCTGCCAATACTAGTTCATCTAGGGTTGGAATAAATATGCCAAGTTTTGACCAAATCATTTGGGAATTGAGCAAGAAGTCACTTTATAGCATAACAATATTATTAAGAATATTATTATATTTAAATTTTTAAGGAGAAATTTTGTTGCAATAAAGAATCAAAAGATACTAGAATAGTGATTTAGGAACACTTATTTTAAATCTTAAATAAAATTCTAAAATAAATCAAAAAATTCCCTACCTTTTTTAAGGTTTAATCAATAAAAATTGATCTCAATGGATATTAGTAACCATCACCATAATCATCAATATTAAAATCTATGTTTAATAGTTACAAATTTTTCTCAATTACAAAATGTTAAATCACAAAAATATTTAAATATTTTCTAAAATTTTACAAATTAAAATTCTAAAATAAATCAAATAATTCCTTACCTTTTTTAAGGTTTAATGAATCAAAATTCATCTAATAAATATTTGTAACCACCACCATAATCATCAATATTAAAATCTATGTTTAGTAATTACAGTTGTTTATCAATTACAAAATGTTAATCACAAAAAGAAATTTTAGATACATTTGTAAAACTTAACAAATTGTACAATTAAAATGTAAAATTAAAATAACATTATAATAATAATAATAATAATATAAAGATTGTGTATTTTTAATTGTTTCTATTTATCTTTTTATTTTTAATTGTGAGTGTCCTTTTAATTTTTTTGTGTCTATGAAATAATTTTTTATATCTATGAAAAAATGTTTCACCAATAAAACTTTATTAAAAATACTTTTTTCATCATACAATTTTATTAATCTCCTTAATTTAAAATTTTGTTTTAATACTTAATTTTTTAAAAGTTCACAACCTTCCATTCTATTAACAATGATGTTTAATTTGTAGTGACAATATTTATTTAAAAATGAATTTTAGTATTCTTACATACGAATAAAAATATAACATTAATTTATTCTTCTATGGGTCAATTTTTTCCCATAAAAATTGTTTTCCATTTAGTTTATTCAAGTTCAAAAGTGTTTATCTCTCTTCATTTTATAACACTGTATTATTAATTTTCAATTAAAAAAACAATTTTAAATTATATCATATAAAAAACATGCCATAATGAATGAACATAAAAATGTCATTATTCAATATAATTAAATTTAATATAATATAATTAAATTTTATACAAAAGAACATAAAAATGTTTCAACATTTTGATGATAGGGAATATTTTGAGTCGGTCTAATGGTTAAGAACATATATTTCCTCATAAGAAGTCACAAGTTCAAATCTAAAAGGGAATAAGATACATGATATAATTCATATAATTGTTAACACAAATTAAATTAGTAATTTCAATATTGTGTGTGTTACAATTAGAGAACTTCTAGTTTCCTATAAATTTGAGAAAAACTTCTAATTCCTACTTTTCAAAAACTCATATGACATAAATAAAATTACAAATAACATTTAATAGAAATATTAATAACAAAAAAATCTTAATATTTACTTAAATAAATATTTATAAATAACCAAAAAAATCTAAATATTCATCTAAAGAAAATATTTTATAAAATTTGTTCAACATCCTTTTAAACAACCTCCTCACTTTCAAATATATTGATCACTTTATACACATACACACATTTTCATTACCACTTTATACATATGGATAAAAAGTACTTTATACACATACACACATTTTCATTACCACTTTATACATATGAATAAAAAGTATTTCACATAATAATATGATATGAGTGCATTGAAAAAATACTAATTGTTAAGTAAATGAATCTCCATAATATGTAATATTATGGCACATAATGTTTTAATAGAGTTAAATTGTTACCGGAGCATGTTTGTGGCTTGCTTATGTATACGCTATTTAGAATAAGATTTTAACTAAAGCTACGGTAATGAGATTGAATAGTAAAGTTAAATTATATATGCAATTTAATAATTAATTATATACTCAAGTTATCAAAAAATTGTTCTCTTTTATTGATATAATGAGAAGACCAAATAATAGAAACTGTTAAGATTTTCAAACTTATTCACGCCATTATACTATAGTGTACGAAATTACTAGCCACACCAAAATATGGTATTAGATAGAAAAGAGTTATTGCAAAATAGAAATAACAATACAAGTATAAAGTTATGTCTCGTGTAGATTTATCTTAATTATATTGAAAGGCATACACCTATTGATAATGGGCACAATTAATGATCTTTTAACGTTATTTAATCTTAAACCCTAATATGATGGCTATGCATTGAAGATGCTGGCATATTCTTAGTCGTCCTCCAAAATCAAAGGGTCAAATTTATTGTTCATAACTTTCTTGCATTTATCAAGACATCTGTTAACATGTTTCTTTTTAACATTTACCTAATCACATTAAAAAATTACTGTAAGGATATGTAATTGCCACGTTTAAATGATTAAATATCACGAAACTGTGCAACCAAACGTTTCATATTACCACAGACAGATTACAAATTACCACATACATTTTATGACACGCGTTCTTAGCCAACCTTTCGACGTTCTCAGCCGCGAGTTAGCGGTTGTGCTTGTTATATATCTCTCTATAATTTAGAGGGATGAAATTACTAAAGGGGAAAACCTTTTTGGTAGAAAAAAACTCGAGGAAGGTTACCTTACTATATATGATTATTTTATGTATTTGATTGATCCAAAGATAAAACAAATTATGCTAGTTTTATTTTCATGTAATATATATATATTTTAAAATATAAAATATTTATGAACAAAGTGATAATCTAAACAATAAGTTTAATTATATCTATGTTTTATAAAAAAAAACACAACTTATTATGTTTCTCATAAAAGTTCTCAACTATTGATTGAATTAATCAAATATTGTTAGAGAAACATAAATAATTTAACTATGAGATTGCATAAATCATAACACAAACATATTTGAGTGTAAAGGCCCCATGTTACACCTAAAAAAAAGGAACAAAAAAGGTAATTTTTTCTTTAAGCATTAGGAATTTGCATCAAGACATAATTTAACAACGCCTAATCAACGACGTCATAATTAAAGGAATTACATGTGTTTCGTCACCATAATCAAATAACGTCACAATCGATGCATCAACATATTTAGTAACGACATATAATCAACACATCATCATAATTGAATAACGACACATAATTGACAAGCATCATGAATGGTGACGCAAGATCAACTCATCATGATCAATTGGAATCATCAATACTTCTAATCGCTCAACTCATCACATAAATATAATCATCACATAACACAAGGATAGCATGAGATAACACAACGATTACATAAAGATCATAAAGATAGCATAAAGATGACATAAAGATATTACCCACCCAACTTACCCTGCAAGGTTAGGACCTCCAAGACACATAAGCAATGTTCAAGCCCAGGATTTATCTGATTGATTTTGACCATTTAAGGTCTCAGGGCTGGCAATTGTTCTAAGGAACAAGGATATCTCTACATCCCACTAACATAATCAAGTCCAAAATTAACTATGTTAAATCAACAACATCAATGATATCACGGCGCAGTAGAATTCTAATAACCAATCCCACATCACATAAATTCCAAGGCGCAAGAGGATATAATTACTAATCAGTCATACAACGACATATGTTAAGGGTGAATCAGTCAAGTTTATTTATTTTCAAGGCACAAAAACAAATATCTACTTTACTCCAAGGTGTGTGATTAATCAATTACTTAAGTCAACCATAAATCAACATTATTTCCGAGGTTTGTGTGTGATCTACATACTGAATTAATCATAAATCAACTTTATTACAATGTGCACAATTATTTTGTTCATTTAGGAAATCACACATCAACATAGTTTAGTGGCTAAATAAAATCTAATTAATTTCAAGATGTGTGATTAATCAATTATTGAATTAAACAATACATCCACATTATCTTCAAGGCGCGTGTATGATCTGATTACTAAATTATACATGAATCAACATGCATTCCATAGAATAAGGAAATTCATTGGATTAGTCATGTACTCATTACATTTGTAGTGGCACAAGAAGCAACTACATACAGGACCATCCATACGTCGCTTTTATATCATGGCGTAAATTAGTCAAGGAAATAATTGGAAAGAAAAAGGGGCACATGTACATTACCATGAAAAGTCACGTGTTACATGTCCAAAATTCTCTATTCATGCCTTAGAAGTTAGAGTTATACCAATAACAACACAGTTGATCTTATAAGTATAACCTAGAGAAATAAGTTCATTAGATATGTAGATATAATGAGTTCATATGCATTGTTTACTATATCCATCATTAAGGAAAGTAGTTCCCTCTTCTAGTCATAAAAATATTTTACTTAGGCCTTGTAATTCAATGTATTGAGTTGTCAAGATGTGTTATTATATCCATTGATTCAAGAAAAAGGTAGTTTGGTTAATATAATTATTGGGAGTAAATTAAGTTCTTATTTTTGAGGGTTGAAGGCTTAAATAGTAGATTGAATTTTGTGTATTCCATCGACATTAGAAATATTACTTCAAGTAAACATTTAGGGGTGTTTGGCATGTAATTATTCAACCTCTTACCTATTATCCCAAGCCTAAGTACTTATGCAGGTAGGAATTTAATATTTCACAATGGTATTGCTAATTCCAAAAAGGTTATCATATTAATGTTTAACCCATGTTTGATGAAAAGTAAAAGATCATTGGCTATCTAACATGGAGTAAATGGCAAGGAAGAAAAACAAAGCCTTCAATTAGATGACAATTTTTTTTTTTAAAGAGCAGAGTTATGTCCTTCCTCAAAATTCATAGAAAATTGATTGAAGCTTGTTGGGCAAGTTAATTAAATCACAGATAACTAACTAAATGAATTATGGGAAAGTTAATTGATTTGCAGAGGTTGCATCTTTCCCAAAAAAATGTTGAGAATGGCAACAATTCATTCGTTGAGCAATATGAAGGCCAATCACACACAACCAAAACACAAAGGTAAGGCAAATTAATGTGTGAAGGTTCCAATGCAAAAGCAAAGAAATTACTGTGTGAAGGTTCCATGAAATTACTATGTGAAGGTGCCATAAACACATAGAGGTAATAAATTACTATGTGAAGGTGCCATAAAAAGAAAAGTTAATAAATTATTGTGTGAAGGTGCCATAAAAAACACAGAGGTAATAAATTAGTATGTGAAGGTGCGATACAAATGCAAAGGTAATAAATTACTGTGTGAAGCTGCCATAAACATGCAGAGGTAACAAATTAGTATGTGAAGGTGCCATAAAAATGAATAGGTAATAAATTATTGTGTGAAGTTGTGATACAAAAATAGAGGTAACAAATTACTGTGTGAAGGTGCCATAAAAACACAGAGGTAATAAATTATTGTGTGAAGGTGCCATAAAAACTCAGAGTTGAACAAACACTATGTGAAGGTGCCATAAAAACACAGAGGTAACAAATTACTATGTGAAGGTGCCATAAAAACACAGAGGTAATAAATTATTGTGTTTCTATTAACCCATTTGTGAAGGTGAAGAAGATTAAAACGTTTTGCAGGAGGCCAAGGATTTTCCACTGATAGACTAAAAACAAATTCATGGTGGTGATGGAATTTTAAAAACATTTTCAAAGCCAGAGATAAAATATAAAAGTCAATAAAACCATAAGGGTGATAGTAATAACAAAATTAGATCATTTAGCAAGCCATATATTAGATGTATAACATCGTTGGGAAATGAATCACAACACATAGCTCATGACTCTTCAAAAGAAATGAAGAAAATAAAGATTCAAATGCACTAGGAAAAGATTGGAGGCGCAAAGGTGAAACAAGATGGAAATGCCAAGAAATGCATGTAGTCCAAGATAGGAAAATCTCTTTCATCACAAGGTTAAGGAAGTGTTTTCCATGCTGGTGAAATTGAATACGCAGAAGGGAATCAACTAAAACTTCCAGGGAATAAATCGGTACAAACTCGTTGCGGGAGAAAACTGAGAGATAAAAACGCATAAAATAGAACTCAGATATCAACACGTAGAGAATTAAACTCCATTTAACAATTGCAAAACCATTTTATTCTATATACTTATTGAAGAAAAACTAATGATGGAACAAATGTCCATTCAGGAAAGGTTAAATATTTTACATCTAAAATATGAATACAATACAATACTCAATAAAATATTGTAGCCGACAACGAGAAGTTGAAGATGTTCTCATGTGCTTGCGCTTCGTCTAGCTCCGCGCTTTCTAACCATGAAGACTTCCTCAGTACCTCTCAGCCAATGCTAGGGGTACTCTTCTTCCCCCTTAGCCCCCTTGACTAGCAAAGGAGCCATGCACAAACACAACCAGAATACTCTAGCTCCCATATCACGTCGCAAGGTAGAGCTCTCTCTCTCTCTCTCTCTCTCTCTCTCTCTCTCTCTCTCTCACTGGGTATCCCAACTATCACAGGTAAAACTAGTCAAAATTTATGTAGCATAACCTTACTCATAACGAGTGTTTATCCATTCCTCCTCTCAACCAATTCTTTTATAAAAAAATTCTTAGTGACCACTTGTCATTTTCACATTTAATTTTTTTTTTTAAATTAATTATGAATTACTGCCTCCATACACTTGTCACTCGTTCCCTTAGTTGCACCAATAAATCCACCATTTAATTTAACTAAATGTCAATTTCCCTAACCCATCCTAAAAGCGCTCCTAAAATCACTCCTATTGTCCCTTTATTACCTTTATTTCCCATTAATACTGACACATTTCTAAAACGGAGTTGATTTAAAGTACGAATGTTCTCTAGTTAGACTAGACTTAGATACATTTCTATGCTTACACATTTTTTTTTCGCTTTATTCCTTTCTTATTTTAATTTCTAATTTTGGTATTTAATTGCACAAGTGTATTAATAAGTACTTAGGATTTATTTTTATTTTCATTGATTCTTAATTTGATTTATTTCATCCCCTCATCATTCAATTTTAAAATTTAGTTTTTAGTATTCTCACTCACTTAGACTTAGGCTTAGTTAAATGTTTATTTGCAAATGCCTAGACTCTTAGGGATTATTCTTAATAAATTCATTCTTTAGTTAATTAATTAATCAATTAATTAATTTGGTAGGTGATCAATATTTAAGGTTTAACATTCACTCAAGTTTTCTAGGCCACCTAGATTCATTGACACACTTTTTTTATACAGCGACATGCCCTTCAAGACGCACTATGTGCTCCAAGGGTGTCAGTTTCCTTTGATTCAAATTTTAATTACGCAATGTTCCCTTCAAGATGCACTATGTTCTCCAAGGGCATCACTCGCCTTTGACTGGTTTTGGTACTTGTCCAACCCTTCAAGTCAATACTCCATTTAGGTGACGTTGTGAGAGACTAAGGGCCTATAAGGAATAAGGACCCTGCCTTATTACAGGCCCATTAGAATCTTCGTCAACGACTGTCTCAGTCTTACCTCATAGAATCATTGATCTCTTGACCTACTTGATCATTAACCTACAATTTGAGCCACGATGAGAGTGCTAGTAGGATGTGACATGTCTTCTTCCACACCTCTCCCTCAATATTTGGTTGTTGCGCATGGACCATTTACTCCTTATGTGAGTCTAATTAGAAAGCAATCGTCAACATGCATCCATCAACAAAACAGTGTCAATGATCCATAAACAACATCATAATACACACGATCATATGACACATATGCATAAATAAAATAATCAAACAAATACAATCCATTCCCTGAATCGATCCGAAGTCCAAGGACATCCATTGATGCTATCGACATCCTCAATTTGTCAAGCATCTTTCAAACTCTGGGGAAAATCATCAATAACATCTGGAAATACATAGATATCAAATACCATAACGTCATAATCCATCAACATGATCATAATAATCCATAATCGAACATACACCATATACTAAAATTGGATCACTTGCATGCAAGTGTCCTCAAAGAATAAGTCAATGACATGTGCTCGTAAGAGAGGGATGTTACATACACCCCCTCTTGTTTCAAACTTCATCCTGAAGTTTCATAGTATATATAAGGAGTAAACAAAGCATCTCACAAGATTTAAATGTCTAACTAGAAAATAAATATGGAAACTGTTGGCGCATATTATATGCATCCTTCCAGGTAGCCAAGTGTGGACTATAATTTTCTCACTAGACCTTGACCTAATCGACTGTTTGACAACATAGCTATCGAATGTGATGGCATAGAATGTGGATTGGCTCCACCATGAGTGCACCCTGGTCTGACACCTACAAGGAATTCATGTAAAACACATGTGTAGGATCACTAACATAATGTCTCAAAACATATACATGAAAAACATCGTGCATATGCCTCAAAAAATCAACAAAGGTTAGTCGATAGTCCACAAGCCCTTTCTTTTCCATAAATTTTAAATGTCCCACAAACTTAGGAGAGAGTTTATCACCCTTTCTAAACTTTATCCAAATCTTGTGCGGTTTCACCCACAAGAATACTTGACCACCAACTTCATAACTATGGTCAACGTAATGCGCATCGATAGAAATTTTATGTCGATATTGCGCTTCTTTAATCCTTTTTCTTATCGTTTTCATTTGTTATTCCATTTCTTGGATCACTTTTGGTCCTACCAGGACCATATCCTCAAGTTGATCCCAGCTCAAAGGTGTCTGACACGGTTGCCCATAAATAAATGCAAATGGAGACATATTAATGGTTCTTTGATAGTTGTTGTTGTACGAAAACTCTACCAGTGGCAAGAACTCTTCCCAATGCTTCTTTTGGTCCATCATGTACATACACAAAATATCCTCCAAGATTTGGCTCGTTCTTTCTATATACCCATCTATCTAAGGGTGATACACGGTACTAAAGTTATGTTGGGTTTCCAAGGCCTCTTGGAAACTAGTCCAAAATCATCTTGTAAACATCGATCCACGATCCAATATGATCCTCTTAAGCATGCCGTGCAATGTCAAAATCTTGTTCATAAAAATTCTAGCTATGTCTGGCACCTGATACATTGTATCCATAGGGATAAAATGTGCACTCTTCGTTAGAGTGTCTACTACCATGAAAATTGATTCATGCCTCCTTACTGTCAATGGAAATCTCACAATAAATTCCATCGAAATGACCTCCCATTTCTATTTCAGAATAGTGTGCGGCTGTAGTAATCTTGTCGGATGTCTATGTTCAGCCTTCAATCATTGACATTCCAGATACCTCACCACGTAGTTAACTATGTATTCCTTCATTCATTTTCAGAAGAATAAGGGCTTAAGTTCTGCCCTCATCTTCGTGACTCCTGGATGAGCCATGTACACTTCTCTATGAGCTTTGTTTAAGATCAATCTTCTCAACTCATCGTTAGGAAGTATGTAAATATGGTTACTATACCTCATCAATCCATTGTTTTCCAAAGTGTATCCTTCAAACCTAGGTACCAACATGGTGTCTCGTCCGATATTTTTTGTAACCTCTTTATACCAGTCATCGTCGTGTTGTATGGTTAGAATCGTTTCTCGAAGATTTGTCTGAAGAGGTACCACCAAAAATATGTGTGGTCTCTGAGTCAATGCATCTACCACTCTACTCACTTTTCCTTTTATGTAGGTAATCTCATAATCATACACGCCAAGCAATTCTGACCAATGCCTTTCTCACGCATTCAAGTCACTTTGCATAAAAATATTCTGCAAACCACAATGGTCTATTTTCAGTTCGAATTTTCATGCAATCAGGTAGTGTATCCACACTCTCATGGAATACACAATGGCCAACAAATCTAAATCGTGTGTCATGTATTTATACTCATGCTTTCTTAATTTCCTAAAGATGCAAGCGATCACTCGACCATCTTGCATCAACAATTTTCCTAAGCCTTCCTTGGATGCGTCTATCCATACCAAGCAGTCCTCGTCCATGTTAGGGAATTATAGTATTGATGTTGTCTTCAACAACCCTTTGAGATTTTGAAACTCTTCTGCACATTTATTGGTCCATACAAACTTCTTAGTTTTCTTCTGCAATTCCATGATCGATTTTGCTATCTTCAAAAAACCTTCAATGAATTGTCAATAATATCCCACTAAACCCATGAAGCTACGTAATTATTGTACATTCATCAGTGCGGGACATTCCATAATAGCCTCTACCTACGTTGCATCCACATCAATGCCTTAACCGAAGATAACATGCCCTAAATAATGAGTCCTTGATTGATAAAAAAATCATTTTGACAATTTCCCGTATAATTTGTTCTCTCGTAAACATTGTAGTACGAAGCGCAAATGTTCGTCATGTTCTTCCTTTGTCCGAGAATAAAACAATATGTCATCAATGAATAATTGAAAAACATTATCCAAGTATTAATGGAAAACCCCATTCATCAAGCTCATAAATACCCCTAGGTCATTTATCAGTCAAAACGGTAAGACGATAAACATTTGTTTACGATAAAAATTTGAACAAGGATTTTTCCCACAAAGTATTGCTAAACCCTATTATTATAAACTAACGAGATATATAATACTAGTAGGTGGGACCCTCTTGTATATTGGGATATCATATATGGTTCTTATTTCATTTTTATGTTGTTGTTCGACACTGCTTACAGGGTTCTACATGATTGATGAAATCTTGGTTTTATTGGTGATAGATAATGCCTATTATGTGTTGTTTGTAATTTCTCTATGCTCTAAATTCCATATTGTGTGAATGGCTTATATCCACTATTATCACATTGATATTAACACCATGATCTATTACATGTTTGACCTGCACAAAACACATGTTAGTCTTGACAAAAGATAAAAGAAATATGGAACAAATCCAATGGAAAAAAGGCTATCCTATACTATGCTATGCTATGATACATTATATGCAAATGAATTTAAAAGGATTTTTGTTACTCTTAGCTAACAAAGTTAGTGGCTATATGATTTATTGATTTATATGAAAACACTGTTGATATGTGTTATGGTATAGTTGGCAATGGTTAAATGTGATATGGGGTGGCGCATTTGATAAGTGATGGATGTTAAGTTCGATGCATAGATTAATTAAATGGATTAATGGAATGGTTGGTTGGAATTTACTAAGTGATTGAAGGAGTAAATGATGGAAGTGACATGCATTTACTGCACGTTACTCCATACCTCTCCCAATGTTCGTCACCCTAGCTTCATTATTGTTCAATTCTGTTTCATTGTGTTTAAGCTCTGATTTTCAGGCAAGGGAAGAACCGCTCGACCGATATTGAATTTTTAAAGATTTTGGTTACATGTATGTCTTTTTCTCCATCCATGAACCCACTCTGGTTATGAAATAGGTATTGGCTCGATGATGTATGGGTATGTTCTTTTCTTAAGACTGACAACTATGAAAACTTGTGATATTTCTCTGGAATGGATGCGTTGTGTGGTTTTTATTGCAATGATGGTTGAAGTCACGATTTCATCAATCATTCTGAGTGCTAGGATCCATGGAGGCTCTCTGTCATCCTTATTGGTTTTGGTTGAAGGGTTTCATTTGGTCAATATTTGTTAGTTGTATCCACACATTTATTGTCACGATACCCAGTCTTTTTGTTGTTATGGGGTTGTTGGGCTTGAACCCCCTTGTGTCACTGCGTATCATTTCACCTGGTTATGGGTTCATTCATGCTATTGATGTTTGCGTAGTGGTTTATGATGGCTATTATGCCAAGGGGATTGCTTAAGGTTGATTACTATTTCTTGGATCCATTTTATCTCAGCATTCTTTGGGTTTATTGGGAAAACCACGAGGGTTATACCCTGCGTGTTCTCAGTGTTATTATGGACCAAAATGAAGCCTCTTCTCCTCTATTCATAGTCTCTCCTATCTCGTGAATTGTCACCCTGTCTTCAAAGTTATTGGTGGTATGGCCTGTGTGTCCACCATATGGTCTCGAAGGTTCTCACCCATTGTTGGGGGGTCGACTCCAGTCTCCCTGTGTTGGTCCACAGAGAGAACCCTTGATTACTCAAAGCATGGTTTTAATAAATGGAGCCCGTTATATCCCATCGTGTATATTATTGATTGATATGAGTTGGTGGGGTATCGTAGATAGTGGTCGATTATTGGCTCATCTCTGTTGATTATGTTGACAATGGTTTTGCTTATTGGTATTTGGACACTGCATGGGTTATTATAACAGTCGAATCGATAGCTCGGCATGGTTAATTGGTCGAATTTAGAAATGGTATTGAATACAGAGTCATTGTCTCTTATATTGTAATTATTGGATTGTTAAACCAACATTAATTTATAATTGATTAAGCGACGTCGACGATTCGTGCGTGATGCGTTGGTATGTGTGGGATTCCTACAACATGATTAAGTTGAATCGATGGTTGATTTTACTATGTGTTTTAATTTCAAATTGGGAGTATTGCAATTTAAAAATCATTATAGTCGTAACTTGGCTTTACACTACATATGACATGGATATCGTTTTCTCACACCATCATATATATGCACGTGTTTTATAACAATATGATTTGAATGGAATTTGATTATTAAATTGTCTAGAGGAATGAAATTGGGTATGATTTTTGTGTCTATGTTTGATTGAAGAAATAATTCATGGATAGTGGTTGATGTTTTGATCCTGAACAGAGTGGAAATAACTGACTATGTATTCATATGGAAATTGCTTTAAATATTAAATGGTACAAATTAGAAGAAACAAAACCCTTCTACAGGTTGTTTTGGAAGGTATCTTGTCTCATTTTGATGACATTGTGTTAAAGATTTAATTGCGAACAATGAGCAAGTTAATACACATAATTGATTGAATTATACACAGTAGTTGTTTAATTGATCACAATGACTATTTGGTTGGTGTTGGATCCTTTTGTGTTTGATATATAACGGTTTTATGGATTAATTAATTAATTTTATGAACAGTATCCACTCTCCACCCTACCATTTTTTTCACTTTTTGCTAATTACAATCCCCTAGCCCTACCGTATTCATTTTTCACTCCATATTCCTAAAATTTAATTGCAATCAAGAAAATTTTATATTGTAATAGTTTGAAATCACAGTTTCTTGGATGGATTATAGTGACATGTTCTTTGGTTTACATTATTGTTGATTGTTTTTTGTCTGTGAGCAGTAACCATTATTCTTCTCCCCCTCATTTTAAAACTTTTCGCTCAATACAAACCCCTCGCATATCCCATAACCTTTGTTCACCCCCTGCTCATTGACAACGGTTAAACAATTTGTATGGATTGGATTGCATGAGTCTTATATGTTACTAATTTTTCATTTGACTAACACTCCAGTGTATCAAAATGGGGCAAGTGCATTGGTTTATAAGACAGGTTACTGATGGAGGCATAATGGTCCATAATGGAGAGAATCGTCCATAAAGGTTTGTGTAACGGTATTGTTAGATAATTTGTACAATTGTGATGGTTTTTGGATTCTGTTAACTTGTAGGAAAGGTGATGAATTAATTTGGGCATGATATATCAGGTAAATTGTTGTAAAGGTGGATATTGTTGAAAACATGCCAACCAATTTCGCATGTCGTTGCATGTAGTATGTTTAGATTGTACATTCATGCACACTAATGTGAACAAGTTGTGTAACCATGTGATCTATTTATGATTAGTTCATGTAATTGTGTGATAGATGTTATATATATGAGCATACCCATAGAGGTGAGAGTGCAATGTGTGAGCAGGATGCAATATTGTGGAGTTTCGTGTGCAAAGAGAGGATGATTGTATGCATGTGTTGGCTATTGTAATTATCCCTTAAATAATAAGAATATTGATTATCATTGCCCCATGGTTTTTTCTCGTATTAGGTTTCCACATAAATCACAGTGTCAATTATGTGATTGTTGTTGTGTTTGATTTAATATTGGTTTTATTCTGCTTGATATTATAATCTTGTTACATTTTTTCTTTTGCTTCCTAACACCATAAATAATATTAAGGATGATTGAAAGAGATATGATTCAGAGGAGAAAGCAACCAATACCTCCAATTTTCCAAATTGAAGGTCATTTCTTAATTTAGCGAAACATATCCTTTGATATTGCTTTCGATCTTGAATTGGAAGGATGATTATCAAAATGTCGAAGAAATGAATATAGATGATATTGGAATGAATACCGAAGGACAAAGAGCTAAGCAATATGTCAAATTTCTCTAAAAACCATGAGGATATTTAAGGGAGCCGATCGATATTTTTAGATTCTTGAAATCCAAAGAAGGTGCACACCAAAGAGAGATAATATATATGGAATATATTTCTATTTCCATTAAAATAACTATCAAATTAATATCTATATACATTAAATGTTGGTTGAGAATGTAGCAATGTTGCTTCATTGTTGAATTCCATGAGATTTCCATTCTTATTTATCAATACTAACATTTGAGGGAAGATTGCATTGATGGAACAATATCCTGAAACAAATTTACAGTGGTTGGGTTATCAGAGGCCAATAGTACAAAAGGCCTCTGCTATATATGCCCAAGATTCCATACATTGATCTATGACACTATTGGGTGTGAGTGTGGGCATTGGGAGTGGGAGTCTGCGTTGTATTTCCACTCCAGTACTAGGGAGAGGATTGATGAAGATGGAAATGAAAGGAGATCCTCTGAAAGGTAGGAGGGAAAAGAATTTGTTGCAAGATCTTCCTATGATAAAGTCGTTCTTATATAATTTTGTGATATTATCTCGGATGGTCATAAAGTAGTTAAGATAACTTTGATTAAGTCATTGTTGGGTTTATTGTTGGTTGTTTACGGGATCATGGTATGTTCCTATGGTACTTGATGGAAGTATCTGTATGTTGAATGATTATCTCCACACCATGCATTTGTTCTAATGGTTGTCTCCATGGCATGCATGTTTATGCATATATTTTCATGACTATCTCCACACCATGAATGCCTTAGCATGACTACCTCTCAATGCAAGGATTTCCATAGTTATTTCAAGACCGTGCATATCTCTTCTTTATAATATAATTTTGGTAAATGAATTAGGGTTGTAATTGATGAAACTTGTTTAATGGATCGAGATACTCCATTGTAAGAAGCCTCTAGTAGCCTAAGTGATCAGTGTTGGCTTGGAATATATCTATGGATGTGATGCTTCTATGAGTTAAGGGTTTCCAAGAAAGATATTGGCCTTATCTGCATGTTTTCTTGTTGTGTTATTTCTCTCTCAATTTAAACAAGAGTGGCAGGATGTTGAGATGCATGCTTACGAAATTGTTGGTAAAGTGAGTCACATGTGGAAGAGAGATATGCATACAAATTGATATGATATTTCATGGGTTTATGAACCATGGTGAATGACACATGGAAATGAAGCATATGCAGAAGCACATTGAGGATGAAGTACTATGTTAATGACTTCTTTGTCTCATTGTATTTGGATCAAGGAGGGATGTTGGTAAAGAAGCTAGTAAATTTTTTTGGAATCATTTTCTCAGGAATATAGTGGATCGATGTGGAGTATAGGAAGAAGCACATTGAGAATGAAGTACTTAGTCAATGGGTGATTTAGATCACTATATTTAGAGTGGGGATGGATGCAAGTAAAAAAGTTAGTAGATGATTCTCACATAAATTTCTCAGCCATATAGTGGATCAACATGGAGCATATGAAGAAGTGAACTAAGAATGAAGTACTTACTGAATGAGTGCTTTGGCTCATTGTATTTGGATCAATGAGGGATGTTAGTAAATATGTTGGTAGATGTTTCTTATGTCACTTTATTACACATACAATGGATCTATGTGGAGTTTAGGAAGAAGTGCATTAGGAAATAAATAATTACTTAATCAGTGCTTTGGCCCACTTTATTTGGAGCATGGAGGGATGTTGGTAAAGAAACTAGTTGATGCTTCTTGCATCATTTTCTTGGTCAGATAATGGTAAGGTAAGTACAAGATCTATGTAATTGTATTTGGATTCAGAGGTATTCTTGCAATGAAATAGGTTTATGTTTCATAGCATCATGTGCTCAATCATATAATTGTGATTATCACATGTAATGGTCATATGACTGCAAGACCTATTTAGGCATGTGTATCGTTGGTTTGATGGTTCACCAATATAAATTCCAAAGATAGAACTATGGCTAGGTGATAGGGGGGCATGTTGTATTTATGATACCTTTTTTATAAACTTTGAGGGGGGTAGGTGTTTATCCCAAGTAAATTTTAATGGGGGGAATGTTGGTTTAATCTTGATCCAATCATAGAGTTGTTAGTCATTGTTGGGTTTACGAGCCCATGGTATTGGAAAATCTATCGTATTTTCCCATGGTGTTTGACATGAGTCTTTACATGTCTTTTCATGGCTACCTGTTGAGCCACAACAACCCCCTTCTTTATTTTTAATCAAAATCTAGGGTCCCTCGAAATTTTACTTGCATTCTTCATTTTTATTTTCTTTCACTTGATTGGATTGGTATTGGTTTTCTTTGTTTCAAGCTTGGTTTGAGTTTATATTCTTTTCTTTTGTTTGGTTTGAGTTTCATTAAATTAAAATGTCATTCTGTTTTTTCTTTCTACAAAGTTTTGATGTTGATTGACGAGCTTCATAATTTGGGATTTTGTTATTACCTCTTATTGAATTTATATGCTATGAGAATGGCTTGGTTGAAGACTTGGATTAATAATAATGATTTTACAGGAAGAACATTTATTGTGACACATCGTTTCTATGACATTTGTTCACATTTGATCAATTTTGAATGAGGGAGAGACGAACATAGAAATCTTAATTTAAATGAAAACATTAATTGTTATCAACTGTTTACTTTCGTTTAAATTATGATTATGTTTTTGTATTTTTCTCATTGGCAATCATTTTCAGAAAATCATTTGGTATGTTTAATTAATTAAATTATTTTGTCAATTTGCATCTCATTTAAAAAAAAAAAAAGAATTATCTATCATGTGTTTGATTTTGTGAAAACCCAAAATCAATATTTTTGTCGTGTCCATCAACTTCAATCTTCCAGAATTTTAAGATCATATAAGAAAGGAAAATATAAACAATGTTTGTTAATAACTTATAGTTAGTTTAAATTCATTTTAATTTTATTGTTCTAGATTTTGTTTTATTCACAATTTTTAGGTTATTAATTGGTTTCTATTTGTTTCACAGGTTTCTATTATCAGTTATTTGGTACAGATCTGATCATGGATTAATTTTATTATCTAAATATGTTCAAGATAATTGATCCAAAAATAATATTGGATTGCTGCAAATAATTTATGAGAAACAACAAATAAGATTTGGAGATGCGTTCAAGAACAGACAGACGATTTTGTGGGACTTGTTACAGCCAAACCATAGGCAATCTGAAGAAACGGTTGAAAACCCATCGGCATAATGGATCCATTTAGCTTACATGTGAAAATTTTCCCAAACAAATGCACAATTTGAGATATATTTGTGTCTCTTTACAAGACAAATTTCAGGTGGCAGAAATTATTAGTGACGCCCAGACTGTTCATTCATTGTATAAATATATGAGAAAGTTAAGAGCCAGAGGGATCCAGGAAATTGAGAGAAATATCTTTATCCTTTCTTTTTTGTATATTATATCTTTTGTAAAAAAAATTATTTTCAAATGGAGTAACAGATGATTGGAATCTTTGGGAGAATGGACAAGTATTTTCAAAGAAAAATATGGAATTCCAGGTTGCTTAATGGATTTTGTCCTATGAGTAAAATGTTTTTTATTTCATTATAATATCTTCATATTCTTTGAATAATTGATTATGCATTGATTTAAATTAACTTTAGTCTTTTTTATCAATACATGGTTAATTGCTATCATTTATGTATTGATGTTTTCAATCTTTAAGAGTCTATTATCGCAAGAAAAAAATCATTTTGGACCTTATGGTGAACTTATTATACTGAAGCTATATGAGATACAATCTACTCTTTGGATTTTTTCATTTTGTAGATTGTGAAATGTTAATATTATTTCTCATATAATTTCTGAATATGAAACTTTATTTGTCTTGAACTAGCTTTAAACTATTCTGCATATAACTTTTCATGTTATGTTTTCATTTATATGGTTCATTATATTTTGGTTCCTTTAATATCTATGAATGATCATCTATTCAAGTATTGTGAGTTTACATATGATGCTAGATAGTTGGTAACACTATTACTGAGAATTGGAATTTCTTTCATTCTCAGTTATTGGATATTTCAAGGTACATGGTATATAATCATTTGTCGTTTTGTCATCATAAAATCGTTCCGGAATATAAAATAATTCTTTAAGTTTCTTCAGGAAGTATTAGGCTTTCCCTTGTCATAGGTTTACACTTGACACAGGTTAAGAGGAGCTTATACAAATACAAAGAGACGAATCTAGCTTAGTACTGTTGATCAACGTTAGATGAGTTAGTTTATATTTTATTTAATTTGTTTATTTGCGAATGAATAATGATTGCTTCATTTAAACGTTAAATGATTTGATCATTATCGTTTTATCATTTACAATCTTATTCAATTATTGTTTATTAGTGTTAGAAAAACAAAACCACGGAGCAATAAAATAAAACAAATGTGGAAATAAAACACAAAAGATATACAATACAAGAGAGACACAGATTTACGTGGTTTACCCAGTGTGAGCTACGTCCACCAGAATTTCCAAGTCCTTTCTTTATTATTATCCAGCAAAATGAAGGGATACAACCTACAGCAAAACCCGTTGTAACTTCCTCTTCTTTCTCTCACAGTCTCCTCTCTCAGAATACAATACCTGCCAACCTACATAGCCACAATACATTTCCCTCATAAAAGAGGGTTTAATTCTAGCGAAAAAAACCCTAACATAATATCTATCGTTAGATCTGCGACCTTATAATGAACGGTCGAGATTTACAATGAAATTTCAATATACTTTTACAAGGCAATTTTTGCTTCGGGGACACTGCCCCCGGGGGCCCGCTTGCCCCCCGACCCCCAGCAGGGGGGATAGCCCCCCCGGACCCCACAGAGGGGGTACCCCCTCTGCACTCCCCCGCGTGGAAGAGTGCACATACTTCCGGGGTTTAAATACTTCATGGGGTATAAACACGGCTGAAAGTAAAAGACCTCTAAATTAGGAAGATAATCAGGGTCCACAACCAACAATCTCCCACTTGGAGACTGATCTCAACAACTCCACCGCTATTGTATATGTTGGAATCTGAAATTTCTTGTACCTAGCAAATTTCTCATCTTCATCTTCATTCTTGAAGACCAATTGAAACTGAGCAAGAACTCAGTTTTTCCCTGGTTACTCCCTTTGTTAACATGTCTGTAGGATTCTGGCTAGTGTGTATCTTTTCCAGCTTCAATTGTCCATCTTCCAAGGTGGATCATATGAAGTGGTACCTCAACTGTATATTCTTAGTCTTTGAATGGAAGGTTGAGTTCTTTGCAAGGTGAATGACACTCTGACTGTCACAATATAATCTGTTGTTCTCCTGCTTCTTTCCCAATTCCTCCATAAACCTTTGTAACCAAATCATCTCTTTAGTAGCCTCTGTAGCAGCAACATACTCTCCCTCTGTTGTTGAAAGTGCAACAACCTTTTTCAGTTTCGAAATCCAACTTACTGTTGTTCCACTTATAGTAAAAACATACCATGTGGTGCTCCTCCTATTGTCTTTATCACCTTCCATATCTAAATCAACATATCCCTATAGAAAAGTGTCTGAACCTCCAAAAAATAATGCATGTGTAGTAGTACCTCTCAAATACCTGAGAATCCACTTTACTGCCTCCCAATGTTCTTTACCTAGATTGTTCATATACCTTCTCACAACTCCCACTACATGTGCAATATCTGGTTTTGTGCAAACCATTGCATACAACAAGATGCCAACTGCTGATGAATATGGGACCCTGGACATGTATTCTATCTCCTCCTATGTCTTGGGACACATTTCCTTAGTTAATTTGAAATGGATGGACAAAGGTGTACTAACTGATTTTTCATTCTGCATTCTAAACCTCTCCAACACCTTCTCTATGTACTCACCCTAAGACAATGTCAGTTTGTGATTTTTCCTGTCTCTTGTTATTCTCATACCAAGGATTTTCTTTGTAGCTCCCAAATCCTTTAACGCAAATGAATTGGATAATTTCTTCTTGAGCACATTTATATCCTGCATATTAGACCCTACAACAAGCATTTCATCTACAAGTTGGATCCTAAGAAGTTCTGGAGCCAAATTCTAAAACGCAATACTAAAGAAAATAATAGGATTCCCTTAACAGAGTAGAATTCCTACCTTAAAAGTCTTTACGAGTTCCCTAATGCCATGGACACCATTCCTATTGTCCCTACAAAGGAAGAAGTTTTTTCTTTAGATGACATAGAGTTCGGGGTTAAGCGACTCACAAATGGGAAAGCTAAGGACATTGAAGGCTACCAAGTTGAAATTTTTAAAATCGGAGGGCCAATCCTTATCCCTCACATACACAAGCTCTTCAATTTAGCAGTCAAGCAAGGATTCCCTAAACCCTAGATGCAAAGCCTCATTGTTCTTATTTTTTTAAATGGGGATAAAAACATTCCCTCTAATTATAGGACCATTATGATTAGCCCGATTTTAGCCAAGCTTTATGGAATCATTTTGGAAAAGAAGATTAGCATTTGGCTAGAAAGTCACGGTAAAAGAGATAAAGGCCAGGCTAGGTTTAGGAGATATCATTCAACTGTGGACCATACTGTTACCTTTAGGATCCTTCCAGAGGAGTTCCACAATACTAAAACCAATCTTTTTTGTTGTTGTGTTGACTTTAGGAAAGCTTTTGACATGGTTCCTAGGAAAAACCTTTGGAATAGGTTGGAAGAGATAAAAGTGCCTCTTGAGTTGAGGGTTGCTGCAATAAGGATGTATGAGAACATTATTGCTAAGTTTAAAAACACCGAGGTCTGGTCAAAAGAGATTAACTGCAATATCAGAGTCAAACAAGGTTGTCCCTTGTCCCCTACCCTTTTTGGCATTTACATTGATAAATTAGAAGAATGTTTGGAAAAAGTAGGTTGTGTTGGCCCTACACTCACTGGTATAGTCATCAATCTTCTTCTTTATGCTGATGATATCGTTCTTATGGCAAGGAGTCCCCATGATCTTGGAAACCAAGTAAGAATCCTCAAGGATTTTTGCTCCAATATGGGTATGACTGTTAATACTAATAAGACTAAGGTCATGATTATTAAATCCAATAAGATCCCTTATAATACCTATGTATATGACAACAACAACTTGGAGGAAGTGAATTCATACAAATATCTTGGAATTGATATTCACCACAAGCTTAATTGGAATTATAGCATTGAGAAAAGGATTATTGGGGGATGGAAAGCTTATTATGGGCTTGAAAACAATTGTAAATCAGCTGAACTTTGGAGTTGGGATAAGAAGAAACTCCTCTTTGAGACTCTTGTTACACCTTTTATTCTTTATCGATGTGAAGTATGGGGCTTTAGTATCTCTCATGAATCCTGGAGAAAGATAGAGCAAATACAAAAGAATTTTATAACCTATAATCTCAAAATTAAAGGAAATATGCCCTATCCCATCCTCCTCGTAGAAACTAGCCTCTCCCCTATT
>ML788987.1:220679-248943 GCA_009831015.1 Picea engelmannii
TGATCACACTACCAACCTTCCTAACCTCTTAACTCAACAAAGGTATGGTGATCTTGGAAAGCTTCTCTTAATGCTTTTCGAGCACAGAAACAAAATTCTAAAGAATCACAAGTAATCACTTACCCTCTTAAGGTCTGATAGACCAATTAGGTCTTACTGGACATTAATCATCATCATCATCATCATCATCATTATAACCTTGTTCTGTCATAAACTTGTAAAACTTCAGATACCACTGCCTTGGAGCTTGCTTTAGGCCATATAAGCTCTTCTTCAACCTGCATACCAAATTCTCCTTCCCTTTGACCTCATACCCTTGTGGCTGCTACATATAAATCTCTTCCTCTAAATCCCCATGGAGAAAAGTTGTTTTTACATCTAACTGTTCAAGATGCAAATATTCTACTGCCACAAGACTTAAAATAGTCCTAATTGAAGTCATTTTAACGACATGATAAAATATTTCATCAAAATCTATACCTTTCTTTTGTGCAAACCCATTTACAACAAGTCTAGCCTTGTACCTCTTTTCTCCTCCATCTTCTTCCTTCAACTTGTAAACCCACTTATTCTGCAATGCTCTTTTTCCTGTAGGCAACTGAACCAAGTCCCAAGTCTGGTTATTTGCTAAGGAATCCATTTCCTCTTTCATGCCTTGCTCCCACTTCTTTTTGGTATCTACCTGCATTGCCTCTTCATAACATTTTGGTTCACCAGAATCAGTCAACAATAAATAATATAACGAAGGAGAGTATCGTTCAGGGGGTATAATTAACCTGGTAGATCTTCTAACAACACTTGCACGTGTTTGAGGTACTTGTTTCTCCTGTTGTTGTACATTTTGATTTTCAGGTTCCTTTGGAATTTCTTTTTCAGTGATCTCATCAAGCACTATGTATTCTTGTTTTTCTGTTTCCTGTTTCTTTCCCTGCAACTAATCTTTATACATGACCTTTTCATTGAATATGACATCTCTACTCCTAATAATTTTGTTATTTTTATAATCCCATAAGAGATAACCAAAATCATTAACACCATATCCAATAAAGGTACACTTATTGGATTTTCCATCAAGCTTTGTTCTATTTTCTTTATCAATATGGACAAATGCTTCACAACCGAAAGTTTTCAAAAAAGAATAGTTTACCTTTTTTCCTGTCCATTCCTCCTCTGGAATTCTACCATCCAAAGATCTTGAAGGTCCTCTATTTATTAAGTAAACAACAGTATCTACAGCATCTGCCCAAAACTGTAAGGGAAAACCAGCATGCAATCTCATACTCCTTGCATGCTCTATGATTGTCCTGTTCAACCTTTCTGACACACCATTTTCTTGTGGTGTTCGTGGAACTGTCTTCTCTCTACAAATCCCATGGTATGAATTGTAATCATCAGAATCCTTACTGCAGTATTCACCTCCATTATCTGATCTGAGACACTTCCAACTTTTTCCTGTCTCATTCGCAACTAAAGCTTTCTATTTCTTAAAAGTATCAAAAAAATTAGATTTTTGTCGAATGCAATAAACCCAATTTTTTCTAGTTGCATCATCAATAAAAGTAACATAATAATGAGACACACCAAGAGATGATACCTGAGTTTTTCCCCATACATATGTATGCACAAGATCTAACCTTTCATTCTCCTTTTCTTTTTCGACTCTGAGAAATCTGACTCTCTTTTGTTTTCCATAAACACAATGCTCACAGAAGTCCAAATCAATTTGTTTAAGATCTGGCAGCAAATTTCTTTTGTGAAGTAACTCCATACCCTTCTCACTCATGTGTCCCAACCTATGATGCCACAATGTTGTATCCACTCCTGTAGAAGCTAAATATATAGAAGAGTTAGTATTACTAGTACATAAATACAATGTACCTACCTTCTCTCATTTCGCTATCACCAATGATCCTTTGATGAACTTCCACGTCTTATCTATAAATATGGATATACAACCTTCACTTGCCAACTGCCCTGTTGAAATTATATTTTTCCTTAAATCTAGAATATGGCTTACCTCTTTCAACAACTATTGGTTTCCATTGCTTTTCTTTATTTTTACCTTTCCCATTCCAACAATTTTGCATGGTGCATCATCACCCAAATGAACCTATCCAAAATCACTTTGAACATAATCTAGAAAATGTTTCCTATGGGGTGTGGCATGAAATGAAGCCCCTGAATCTACTACCCAAGACTCAGAAATATTATCTATAGAAATAATCAAAGCATCTTGTGATACATCACCTATTACATTTGCTTCCTGATTTCTCTCCTATTGTCCCTCTCTTTGTTTCCTTGGAGCTATGCAGTCTTTCTTTAGATGTCTTTTCTTCCCACAATTCCAGCACTCTATCTTTCCAAGTCTAGATTTGGATCTTCCCTTCCTAGAATTCACATGGTTCCCTGAGCCCTTTCCTCCATCCTTTTGTCTTCCCCTGTTCTCCATGTTCAACGAACTACCTGATGTCTCACCTGTGCTTTTCCGTCGCATTTCCTCACTAAGGATAACACCAACAACATCATCAAATTTTAAAGCATTTGAACCAGAGACACAGTTACTTACAGCCATGACCAAGCCATTCTAGCTTTCTGGCAATGAGCACAAGATTAGAAGATCCCTAACCTCATCATCAAAGTCCACTTTTACAGAACTTAGTTGATCAGTAACCGTATTAAAGTCATTTAAATGATCTGCAACAAACCCACCTTCTGCCATCTTCATATTAAATAATCTCTTCATTAGAAATACCTTATTGGACGCCGAGGGTTTTTCATACAATTTAGCCAACGCCTCCATCGAACCCTTCGTTGTCTTTTCTTTCGAGATATTGAAAGCCACCGACGCTACCAGGCTCAGCCGTATCGTTCCTAGAGCCTTTCTGTCAAGAATCTCCCATTCTTCGTCCTTCGTGGTCACCGTCTTCTTTGCTACTCCGCTCAATGGTAGGAATACATCCTTATGATATAAATAATCTTCCATCTGCACCTTCCATAACTGGTAGTTTTGGCCGTTAAATTTCTCAACCCTAAACTTTCCATCTTCCGACATTGCTCCCACTTGAACCACGAACCCTCTTTTCGTGCGAGTTACCTTATGCTCGGATACTAGTTGTTAGAAAAACCAGAACCATGGAGAAATTAAATAAAAGAAATGCGGAAATAAAACACAGAAGATACACAATACAAGAGAGACACAGATTTACGTGGTTCACCCAGTGTGGGATATGTCCACCAGAGAAATTTCCAAGTCCTTTCTTTATTATTATCTAGAAAAATGAAGGGATACAACCTACAGCAAAACCCGCTGTAACTTCCTCTTCTTTCTCTCACAGTCTCTCCTCTCTGAGTACAATACTTGCCAACCTACATAGTTGCAATACATTTCCCTCATAAAAGAGGGTTTCCTTCTAGGGAAAAAAACCCTAAGATACTCTCTATCGTTAGATCTATGACCTTATAATGAATGGTCCAGATTTACAATGAAATTACAATATACTTTTACACGCCAATTTTTTCTTTTGGGGCTTCACCCCCGCACCCCCGTTGGGGACCCTCTTGCCCCCAGACCCCCCAGCGGGGGGGATATCCCCCCCGAACCCCACAGAGAGGGTACCCCCCTCTGCACTCCCCCGCGTGGAAGAGTGTACATACTTCTGGGGTGTAAAAACTTCATGGGATATAAACATGACTGAAAGTAAAAGACCTCTAAATTAGGAAGATAATCAGGCTCCACAACCAACAATTAGTTTTTCATTTATAGTACAAATAAAGTTTCCTTTATTTTCTTATTTTGATCCTTTAGTTGAAAACAATTATTTTCACAAGGCTTTGCTCAAATGTTGTAAAATGTATATAACCTTCATACATGAACATTGTTATTTAAGCATTTGTAATTAAAGTGTTGATTGTTAGAGTAGTATCTTTAGCTAATCCACATCTTTTAGTTGTTTTAGGATCTTAGTTGGATAACAAAGCCATGAAACCCATCAGGGTAGATTATACCAAATGATTTGGGTTAAATAGACAACCCCGTATTGGATCTTCCCTTCCTGTTGACTGTGTGTCATAATCGCCCATCAACAAATGGCACTAGAAGGAGAGCCAAGGTAAATTTAATGATTAAATTTTTCACCTCTTAGCCTGTCATAATTCCATATTTATAAATTCTTCTTCTGTGTAATCTTGAAATGCACTAGAAGGCATGCCAGAATGACAAGATGGCCTTGCAGGAGTCTTTGTTTTGAGTGTATTTAATTCCCCATGGCTCCCCAAATCACCGTGTTGGAACATGATTTCCACTTCTGATTACTTGATATTCCCAACGAGACAGTCTCTTGCTTGTCAAAATCACCTTTGATGGTTGGGGGGATGTGTATTCAAAACACCATATTAACAAGTTTTGGTGTAAATGCATCAAGCATGACATTTATGATTTAATGGTTTTATGTAGATTGTTCTCTTTTACTTTTAGGGGTCAGATTAAACATTGTGTTGAGTATTTTCCATCATATAACATTATTGATTGGTTTCAATCTGTAGAGGAATTTTTAGATGCTTTTGAAATATATGATTACAATCAATTATGTGAATAATTTCAGACTTCACTAATCAATGACAATTCATCTCGAGAGGTATTTTTTGTTAAATTTGGCAGCATCGAAAGTCATTCTCCAATGAGAGGCCATTTGGGCCACCCTGAGGCTAGTCAGGGAGATTTGGATAATCAGCTAGTCTTGTGAGGTATTGAAAAAATCTAAAGGGAATGTACAACTTATGTGAGTCTAACCAAAAGTCAAGATGAACAAGATTCTATGTGAGTCTAATGCAAAATTTAGGGGGAGCATACAACCTCTGTGAGCATAGACAGTGTAGTTCAAAAGTCAAGGGGAACGTACAACCTTTGTGAGCATAGAAAGACTTGTGAAAAAGTTAGGGGGAACGTACAACCTCTGTGAGCCTAGTCAATCCTTGTGAGCCATGAGAAAAGGTCAAGGCATCTAGCAAAAGTTAGGTTGAATAGAAATTATTATTTCTAGAAACAAACGATATTCCTAATATTGAAAATGATATTTATGTATTGATCTAGTGCGTTGGCATGTGTAACATTATCCACCATGAAGAGAATTTTGAATTTCCTTGTAAAGAGTCGAGTTGTAACCGAAGTCTAGTTCTAGTTTAGAACTAAAGTGTAATGTTGAGTTGTAACTAAAGTCTTGAGTCTGGTTTTATTTTTGAACTAAATTTTAGTGCTGAGTTGCAACTGAAGTCTTGAGTCTGGTTCTATTTTTGTTCTAAAGTGTAATGCTGAGTTGCAACTTAAGTCTTGAGTCTGGTTCTATTTTTGAACTAAAGTGTAATGCTGAGCTACAACTGAAGTCTTCAGTCTGGTTCTATTTTTGAACTAAAGTGTAATGCTAAGTTGCAACTGAAGTCTTGAGTCTGGTTCTATTTTTTAACCAAAGTGTAATGTTGAGTTTCAACTGAAGTCTTGAGTCTGGTTCTATTTTTGAACCAAAGTGTAATGCTGAGTTGCAACTGAAGTCTTGAGTCTGGTTCTATTTTTGAACCAAAGTGTAATGCTGAGTTGCAACTGAAGTCTTCAGTCTGGTTCTATTTTTGAACCAAAGTGCAATGCTGAGTTGCAATTGAAGTCTTGAGTATGGTTCTATTTTTTAACCAAAGTGTAATCTTGAGTTGCAGCTGAAGTCTTGAGTCTGGTTCTATTTTTGAACGAAAGTGTAATGCTAAGTTGCAACTGAAGTCTTGAGTCTGGTTCTATTTTTGAAAGAAAGTGTAATGCTGAGTTGCAACTGAAGTCTCGAGTCTGGTTCTATTTTTGAACTAAAGTGTAATGCTGAGTTGCAACTGAAGTCTTCAGTCTGGTTCTATTTTTGAACTAAGGTGTAATGATGAGTTGCAACTGAAGTCTTCAGTCTAGTTCTATGTTTTAACTAAAGTGTAATACGGAGTTGCAACTAAAGTCTTCAGTCTAGTTCTATTTTTGAACTAAAGTGCAATGTTGAGTTGCAGCTAAAGTCTTCAGTCTAGTTCTATTTTTGAACTAAAGTGTAATGCTAAATTGCAACTGAAGTATTCAGTCTAGTTCTATTTTTGAACTAAAGTGTACTTCTGAGTTGACACTGAAGTCTTTAGTTTAGTTCTATTTTTGAACTAAAGTGTAATGCTGAGTTGCAATTCAAGTCTTCAGTCTAGTTCTATTTTTGAACTAAAGTGTAATGTTGAGTTTCAACTGAAGTCTTCAGTCTAGTTCTATTTTTGAACTAAAGTGTAATGTGGAGTTTCAACTGAAGTCTTGAGTCTAGTTCTATTTTTGAACTAAAGTGTAATGCAGAGTTTCAATTGAAGTCTTCAGTCTAGTTTTATTTTTTAACTAAAGTGTAATGCTGAGTTGCAACTGAAGTCTTCAGTCTAGTTCTATTTTTGAACTAAAGTGGAATGTTGAGTTGCAACTGAAGTCTTCAGTCTAGTTCTATTTTTGAACTAAAGTGCAATGTTGAGTTGCAACTAAAGTCTTCAGTCTAGTTCTATTTTTGAACTAAAGTGCAATGTTGAGTTGCAACTGAAGTCTTAAGTCTAGTTCTATTTTTGAACAAAAGTGTAATGTTGAGTTGCAACTGAATTCTCAAGCCTAGTTCTATTTTTGAACTAAAATGTAATGTTGAGTTGTAACTGAAGTCTGAAGTCTAGTTCTATTTTTGAGCTAAAATGTAATTTTGAGTTGTAACTGAAGTCTGAAGTCTAGTTCTATTTTCAAACTAAAGCATACAAGTCTCAAGTCTTGTTCTATTTTTGAACTAAAGTGTATGTTGAGTTGTAACCAGTCTCAAGTATAGTTCTAAGTTTGAACTAAGGTATGAAGCTCAGTTATGATTAACTCATGCAAATAGGTTAATATTCAAGTCTCTCCTCTTCTCCTCTTCAGACTATATAAGTAGAGGTTGAACCCTCTCTTCAATACATTTTTGATATGCAAGTTAAGGGAGAAGAAATAGAGGAGCATATAATTGATAAAGAGGCAACATACCAAAGAAAAATATCAATGCCTTATTCCAGCAATAGAGGCTGCATATCCAGAGGCATATATCAACAACATATCTGTGTTGTACATCAACAATAGAGGCAACATATCAGAGGTGTATTGAAACAAGGTATATTAGGTATTTGTCAGGTCAGCGTCATCTTGGCAAGCTATTTAAGAGAAGAAAATTCATGGTGGATCTTTTTAAGTGATCTTACATTATTAATGAAATAAAGGAATATCGTTTGTTGGGGTTTTTCTCCCTTTACAGGGTTTCCCGAAGGTATATGTGTTGTTGATCTGAATTCTTACTTATCTACATAGTTATTTCTATTTAGTTATGATTTGGTATTGTTGAATCAAAGTGTTCGAAAAATAAAATAATTAATCCACATAAGAAATCAAGCTCATAATTTAACATGGTATCAGAGGTATGGGTGTGTTAAACATGTTGAAGTGCAATAGCGAGTACACACAAATCCAATCTATATTGATTAGGTTTCTAGTGTGAGGTCTATGGCATCCTCCATTTCAGTCAGGGTCGAGGCTAGGCTCGAAGGACCTACCAACTTCAATGTGTGGAAGCTCTGAATAACAAATATATTGTAGGAGCATGATCTTAAGCCATATGTGACCACAGTGGTGGAGGAACCCATGAATAATGCAGGAAGAGAGACCTTCAGGAAGAGCCAAGAAAAGGCCAAGTGAATCATCATTGACTCAGTTAAATATAGTATAATGCCTGTAATGACTTCCTTAATGACTGCCAAGGGATGCATGGATACCTTGGTGAATCTATATGACAAACAAGCTCCAAGTCATAAGAGGACACTTAAGCACAAATTTAAGTATTTGAAGATGGAGAAAGGGGAATCAATGGCATATTTCTATTCTAGGATAACCTAGATCAGAGATTAGATTTTGGTCACAGTGGTGATAGTGGACGTTGATGATTTAGTGCATGCCATTTTTTATGGTCCTCCTTCTTCATGGGAGACCTTCTTATCTAGTGTAAGTCGGAGATATATTCAGCCCATGTTTGAGAGGTTATTGCATGATTTCCTCCAGGAGGAAAGTCGCACAACTACTAGGAGCGAGCCAACGAAAGAAGAGCACTCATCTTTAGCATCAAGATTCAAGGGAAAGAAGAGGGGCTCTCAGAGGAAGCCAAACACCAACAGTACATTCAAAGGAAAGAATATTGATACATCTAAGATTAAATTCTTTGGTTCTAATAATTTGGGTCATTTTTTTGAAGAATGTTGGTCTAGAAAGAGATATCCTATGAAAGGGAAACATCATTCCTCAACTTCTGAGGATGATAAATCCAAAATAAATTAGAAAAGTCCTTCTAACGAGAACGAAAATAGAAAAGAATATTACTTGGTTTTTTCCTTATCCAATTCAGCTTTCAAGGAGCCAAAAACTTGGTTAGTAGATAGTGGTGTATCAAATAACATGACAGGGTTCAAGGAGATCCTCTTAGATTTTGAGTCAAAATATTTTGCAGAGCATCTTGAGCTTGGGGATGAAAAATATTACAAGATAGAGGGAGTAGGCTCTATCTCCTTCAGATTGGAATCTGGGGCTAGACTTCATGTTCATGAAGTATTATATGTTCTAGGGCTCAAGAAGAATCTACTATCGGTTGCAACCCTTGAGGACAAGGGATATTGGGTTATATTCAAGGATAGGAAGGCACTACTATGGGCTAAAGGTATCCAATTAAGTAAAACATAAACCATTGGAACTCACAGCAGAGGACTATACGTCGTGTCAGGACAGTTATTTCAGGCATTTACTCATGATGTGACTAGCTCCAACAAGTTGTGACACATAATACTTAGACATATTCATTACAAATCTCTTCCAAATCTACAAAACATGGTATGTCGCATTCCATCTATTTTTCTTAGTAAAAATTAAATTTGTAAGGGATGCATGCTAGGTAAAAATATAAAGAAATCATTTCCTAGTAGTGACAACAGAGCTCAGGGCATCTTAGACATGGTTCATTATGATGTATGTGGTCCCATGTCATCTCCCTCACTCACTATTCATTTGTATTATGTCATTTTTATTGATTATTACTCAAGAAAATGTTGGATATATTTTCTTAAAGCTAAAAGAGACACATTTGAAAAATTCAGAGTATAAAGCCTTTACTGAAAAGAAGATAGGGTAACACATCAGAATCCGTAGAACAAACAATGGAGGAGAGTTTGAATCTCTCCATTTTGAGGATTTCTGCAAGTCAACAAGAATCAAGAGACAGTTGACCGTGCCATATAACCCTTAGAAAAATCTAGTTTCTGATAGGAAAAAAATGGCAATTTGTGAGGTAGCGAAAGCAATGATTTTTGACCAGGATTTTACAAATTCTTTATGGGAAGAATCTTCCTGCACTTTCATGTATATTCAAAACAAGTTTCCACATGATATCTTGAAGGAAAAGACTCCTAAAGAGTTCTTCTCAGGGATCAAACCCGAAGTAGGGAATATAAGGATATTTGGGTGTCCTGTGTATATTCATGTCCTTAAGGAAAAGAGGACAATGATGGAATACTCAGGAAAGAAAGGGATTTTTGTGGGTTACACTGAGAACTCCAAGGTTTACAAGATTTATATACCAGGTCAGAGAAAAATAGAGGTAAGAAGAGATGTGACTTTCCATAAAGAATCTGCATTTAATAAATCTAGAGAGCTTCAACAGGAATTAGAAGAAGTTCAGCCAACTTCACCATGTTCTAAAAATGAAGAGTCAGATTATTAGAGGGAGGAATGTCATGAAGGGCCAAGTAATGAGCTCCTAGAACCTTTTGAAGTGTTAGAAAGAACTCTTTAAGAACCTCTAGACAAAAGGAAGCCAGGGTGGCTTAAAGAATTAGGAAGGAAGCAAAGATGCTAACTACTCCCAAAGGAACTTTTAGGGAAAGGAAGAGGCCTCATAGGTTTGGATGCTATGTTGCACTGATGAGAAGAATTATTTATGTCGAACCTTCTTCATTTGAAGAAGAAGATAAATTACAAGTATGGAAGGATGCCATGCCTCCATAATACAGGTATATTATAAAGAACAATGTTTGGGACATTCTGTTGAGGCCAAAAGACAAATCAATCGTTTCTTCCAAATGGATCTATATGATCAAACATGGAGCGGATGGAAGTGTGGAAAATTTCAAAGAAATATTTGTAGCCAGAGGATTCACTCAGAAAGAAGGAATTGACTATGAAGAGACTTTTTCCCTTGTAGCCAGGTATACCTCCATTCGATTTATTATTGCATTAGCTCTCATTCTTGGTTGGAAGCTACATCAGATGGATGTAAAAACAACATTCTTGAATCAAAATATTGAACAGGAAGCCTTTGTGGAACAACTAGATGATTTTATACTACATAACAAAGGCACTCATGTATGCAAGCTAAGGAAGGCCTTGTGTGGTCTTCAGCAGGCTCCCAGAGTTTGTTATGACAATATTGATGGCTTTCTTAAAAGCATGGGATTTCAGAAAAGTGATGCTGATGCAAATCTGTACTTCAAGGTAAGAAGTAACCAACCTATTATACTAATCATGTATGTTTATTATCTCTTTCTAACAGGAGATGAAGGGATAATAGCCTAGTGTAAGAGGGAGATAACCTCAAAATTTGAGATGAAAGAATTAGGCTTGATGCATTACTTCCTAGGATTGGAAGTGTGGCAAAGACAGGAGATATATTTCTAGCACAAGGAAACTACAAAGTCCATGTACTAAAGAGGTTTGGTATGATGGATTGAAAATCCACGTCCACTTCGATGGTTACCAACCTGAGGAAGTTGCATTATTCTGATATAGGTTCAGATTTGGTAGATCCCAACATGTATAGGAAGCTGATTGGATCATTGATCTACATGATCCACACTAGGTCATATATATGTTATGCAGTGATTGTGATGAGTCAATACATGACTGAACTAAGAAAGATACACTGGGTGGAAACAAAGCAGATCATGAGATATCTGAGATTGACCATTACTTATGGTCTAAGATATACATCAAGTGGTGGTTTATTTATGCATGTGTATGTAGGTGCTGATTGGGAAGGAATTCCAGTGGATCGAAAGAGTACTTCCAAATACTTCTTCAGTTTAGGATCCATTATGATCTCTTGGTCAAGATGGAAGCAAGGATCCATTACACAGAGTACAACAAAGGCTGATTAAATTGCAGCAAGTGATGTTAGAAAGGAAGCAGTATGGCTCAAAAAATTGGTTTCTGGGCTGTTTGGTGACAAGCTCGAGACAACGGTGGTTCACTGTGATAATCAATGTTGCATAAAATTGACAGAGAACCAGGTATTTCACGACAGGTCAAAACATATTGACATGAGGTACCACTACATCCGAGACTTGGTCTAGGGAAAAACATTAAAGTTACAATACATATCCAAGAGCGAGTAGGTAGTTGATATCTTGACCAAGCCTCTAACCTCGAGATAGTTTGTGTAGCTAAGAGGCAAGATTGGTGTGGCCGAGAATGACTCCCTCGGTGAAAGGGAGTAATAAATTTAGCATAATCGATAGTCATTCTCTAATGAAAGGCCATATGGGCCACCCTAACGCTAGCCAAGGATATTTGGAGAATTAACTAGTCTTGTGAGGTATTGAAAAAATCCAGGGGGAATGTACAACCTCTATGAGTCAAACAAAAAGTCAGGATAAACAAGATGCTATGTGAGTCTAATGAAAAATTCAGGGGGGACGTACAACCTTTGTGAGCATAGACAGACCTCTGTGAGGATAAACAGACTATTGCAAACGTCAGGGGGAATGTACAACCTATGTGAGCCTAGTCAAGCCTTGTGAGCCATTAGAAAAATTCAAGGCATCTAGTAAAAGTTAGGTTGAATATAAAATTCCTATGAGATAGAAAAAAATGATATTCCTAATATTGCAAATGATATAAATGTATTGATCTAGTGTGTTGGCACGTGTAACATTATCCACCATGAAGATAATTTTGAATTCCCTTGTAAAGAGTCGAGTTGTAACTGAAGTCTTAAGTCTAGTTCTATTTTAGAACTAAAGTGTAATGTTGAGTTGTAACTGAAGTCTTAAGTCTAGTTCTATTTTTGAACTAAAGTCTAATGTTGAGTTGCAACTGAAGTCTTAAGTCTAGTTCTATTTTTGAACTAAAGTGTAATGCTGAGTTGCAACTGAAGTCTTATGTCTAGTTCTATTTTTGAACTAAAGTTTAACGTTGAGTTGCAACTGAAGTCTTATGTGTAGTTCTATTTTTGAGATAAAGTGTAATGTTGAGTTGCAACTGAATTCTTAAGTCTAGTTCTATTTTTGAGCTAAACTATAATGTTGAGTTGTAAATGAAGTCTCAAGTCTAGTTCTATTTTCAAACTAAAATGTAATGTTGAGTTGTACTGAAGTCTCAAGTCTAGTTATATTTTCAAACTAAAGCATACCAGTCTCAAGTCTAGTTCTAAGTTTGAACTAAAGTATGAAGCTGAGTTATGATTAATTCATGCAAAGAGGTTACTATTTCAAGTCTCTCCTCTTCTCCTCTTCAGCCTATATAAGCAAAGGTTGAACCCTCTCTTCAATATAGTTTTTATATGTAGGTTAAGGGAGAAGCAATAGAGGAGCATATCAGTGATAAAGAGGCAGCATACCAAAGCATCATATCAGTGATGTATATCAACAATAGAGGATGCATATCAGAGGCATATATCAACAACATATCAATGTTATATATCAATAATAGAGGCATCATATCAGAGGTGTATTACAACAAGGTCTCTTAGGTCTTTGTCAGGCCGAGTCATCTTGGCATGATCTTTAAGAGAAAAACATTCATGGTGAATATTTCTAAGTGATATTACATTATTAATCCATTAATGGAATATTATTTGTTGGGGGTTTTCTCCCTATACAGGGTTTCCCCAGGGTATATGTGTTGTTGATGTGCATGATTACTTATCTACATAGTTATTGCTATTCAATTATGATTTGGTATTGTTGAAGTGTATTAAGATGGAATCAAAGTGTTGAAAAAATAAAAGAATTAATCCTCATAAGAAATCAATTATGTGAAGAATTTCAGACTTCACTAATCAATGACAATTCATCTCCAGAGGTATTTTTAACAAGAATCCATCATATTCTATGTAAATTTAATCTTGATGACATGTCATTTGTACTAAATCTCCATTGTGATAATTGTGCTCCTTTCATCACGTGATATTCAATCGTGAATGATGAATCCGTTACAAATCTTATCACTCAATTGGGAGAAGAATTTTGTTTGCAGGATGAGAGGAAGCCATCCGAAAATTTTGAACAAGCAAGGGAGGTAGAATCTTTTGATAAGGTTCTTACTGACAATCAAACTAGTTTTTCCTCTAAAGAATTATATATTCAATCCTCAACCATCGTGGAAGAAGATTTGATGTTGGGTCAAGGTGAATGTACATATTCTTCTAACTCTTTCTCTAATCAGTACTTAAATGTAGTTATTGAAGAACACTTAGGTGATGAAAAAAATATTAAGCATTCAAACATTCCTATGCAACTGATTAGAGATGTAAATCTGCAATTTGAAGAAGAAACCTTAAACCTTCATCCACAAATCATACCTTATCCACAGGAAAGATTAGATATTTGTCATGAAATTTTTGAATTGTGTATCATACATGACACAAATTTAGATAATCATATTATGTTGAAGGATTTATCACCAAAACAGAGTGAAAGTTTTAAGGAAAGTGAAGAGGAATGCCTTGAGAATACCATTGTTAAATATCATAGCTCAAGAGATTCTTTTCATGTGCTCTTTTTTTATTCCTTTTACTCTTTATATCCCGATCTCTTCTTAGATTCTGGTGGACACGATAGTTTACCCATGGTCTCTTACTCTTTTCCATTACAATCAAATCTTTTCAATATGACAAGATTTGGTGAAATTAATTTCAAACATAACATTTATGAAGTCAGATTTGATGCTCTTTCACTTTCGTCACTCGCATGCAAAAAAGACATGTTGCAAGATGAGTTTACACAATTTATTTTTGAAAAAGACAATGCAGTCATTCTCATGGAGATCAAATATTCTAGATTGCATATTCATTCTTTGGTTAGTTCAAATTTTAATGATTATGCTTTGCATTTTGAAACGATCCATGTCATCAAAGGAAGTGTTCAAACCAATAATCTAATTGATATCATAAATCCTCTTATGATGTGTTCCCCATTGGCAGATCTAATTCATCGAAGTCATAGTTTGCATCCTAATTTTTATGACAAGAATGTATAATGGTTGGAGGATTCATACATCAAGAAGTTTCAAAATAATGGTAAGGTCATGCTTGTTGTGTTTTTAAATGAATATATAGGAGGTAAGCATGACATATTTCTTTTGTATCTACAAATACTACATTCTTTTATTTTGATTTTCAATTTTCTATGGCTTGCAGGATTGAAGATGCTCTTGTGGTTGCACTGGAAATCCGATTTTACTTAGCATTTTGATCTATGTAGAAGTTAGAGTAGGTATAGGAATATATTCCTTTTGGGTTTTTTTTGCCTTTTCATTTTTTTTCTTTTAAATAATGCAGTTATGAAGGCACGGAGTTATGCAAAGAGAACCATTGTCTGAATGTTGTGAGGGAAGTCTTCTTTCAATTCGTTTCTTTTTCCTTTTCGCAACTGTCTTGATTAAATGTTTCTTTTTCAAAACTTGGTAGCATCATGTAATGATTTTAGATATTATGAAGCATTAATAAGGAGATTAGGGATTTGATCTTAGTTTTACCCTAACAAACATAGCTTACCACTGCACGTAATTGCACTCATCATGGTTAAGTATTTTTCTATGACTTTTAATAATAAGCTTGGTCAAGATGATATATCATGCATCACTATCTTAAAAAAAGAACCTTCCTATATGCAAAACTTTGAATTGTGTTGTTCTTCCTTTTGATCCTCTTTCTCTATGATAGGTTGGCCTAGTTTTATTTTTGGACAAATTCTTTTTAAAAGTGATTTTTTCCTATTTTGATTTTATTTATTTTGATATGCTTCTGATTTTTAATCCCATTAACAAAATCTGATTCGGTTTGTTGTGTGTGTGTGTGTGTGTGTGTGTGTGTGTGTGTTTCTTTGATTGAACTTTCTTCTTGTCTGTCTTTTTGAATAAATATACTTTTGATCAAAGAATGATTGTCGAAGGAAGCATTCATTTCAAGAATTATGTTTTTAAAAGCAATTTGAAACAGTTCAAACAATTTCTGATGTTAAGGTTCAAGTCAGATAATTGATTTGTAAGTGAGTTGAGTACTATGAAATCTTAAATGGTCTTTGTTAGAGTATTACCCCTGAAATGTGTCGAGATCTTTGGGAATTACGATTATCCTTAGTCTTTTTACACCGTCCCTGTTCTTAAAAGATCACTTTTAAGTGCTTCCCCATTCTCTAGATGATTTCTTAACTGAAATCTTAAATCTCTAAACCATGATCAAACTTCCAGTTTTGAAAAAAAATGATCAATTGTTCACCTGTATTGCAATTAACCTCTAATATCACCCTTCTCTCTTTGTCATCAATAAATTTATAATTGTATTATTATTTAAAAGTGGTATAAGAGGGTTGGAAGCACTTAAGTGTGAGAAGTGTGTGTAAACCCGTCGGGGTATTGAACAGGCTCATTGGCAGCTGATAAATACACACATGATACCAAGACAACTTTGTCAGGGTACTGAACATGCCTGCTGGAAACGAAGCAATGTCAGGTCGAGAGGTAGTAGGTATATGCTTTTAAATTAACTGGTATGGATGTATACATCATGTGGATACAACTATTCGATGGGATTAAAGCATTTGAGTGGGTTAAATGACATCCCTGTCGAGGCTATGGATGCCTGTTGGCAGTAGTGGCTCTGTTAACAGTATTGAATTGATTTTATAAACATCGTGACTCTTTGATTAAAACACAAATTTAGGTTATAATCCTTTGTAAAAGCGTTCTTTTCTTCTTTTCTGATATTTTTCTATAAATTTGAGCTAATCTTAATATTGTGTAATATTAAAGTCGATTTGTTTCAAAGCAGCTTAAAATTATATCCAAGTCTTATTCTTCTTCCCTGCGATGAAATTTTAATAGGTCAGAGATAACTGCTTCACCCAGTGTGTCACCGTTTGTTGGTCCCCAACAACCCCCTTCTTTATTTTTAATCAAAATCTAGGGTCTCTCGAAATTTTACTTGGATTCTTCATTTTTTTTTCTTCGACTTGATTGGATTGGTATTGGTTTTCTTTGTTTCGAGGTTGGTTTGAGTTTATGTTATTTTCTTTTGCTTGGTTTGAGTTTCATGAAATTCAAATGTCATTCTGTTTTTTCTTTCTACAGAGTTTTGATGTTGATGGACGAGATTCATAATTTGAGAGTTTGTTATTACCTCTTCCTTATTGAATTTATCTGCTATGAGAATGGCTTGGTTGAAGACTTAGATTAATAATAATGATTTTACAGGAAGAACGTTTATTGTGACACGTCGTTTCTATGACATTTGTTCACATTTGGACAATTTTGAATCACAGAGAGACGGACATAGAAATCTTAATTTAAATGAAAACACTAACTTTTATCAATTGTTTACTTTCGTTTAAATTATGATTATGTTTTCGTATTTTTCTCATTAGCAATCATTTTTACAAAATCATTTGGTAGGTTTAATTAATTAAATTCTTTTCCCATTTTGCATCTCATTTCAAAAAAAAAAACAAAAGAATTATTTATCATTTGTTTCATTTTGTGAAAACCCAAAATTAATATTTTTCTCCTCTCCATTGATCTGTAGAATCTTTTAATGACTGTGGTTGATTTTTAATTTTCCATTCGTTAATTATCCAATTGAGAATCTTAATTAAAGAATGAGGAAAAGAGAGGAATTATGACATCCATATACGCATATGCAGATTTGAAATGAAGTAACAAACAACAAACCATAACATGAGAATTGATAACGGAGTTCGGCACAATGTTGCCTACGTCTCCAGGCCTTTGTCTCTGTGGGGTAGGCTTCTTTATTTCTATTCAAAATATCAAAAGTACATCGCAGTAGTGCCAATTGGCTACAAGACTGATCTAGTCACATTCTTCCATATCTCTAGAACCCAGCAAAGAAAATGACACGCAAAACAAACATCCGGAGCTCCCAGAAATGGCCCGCAAGCATCTGCTCGTCAATAGCTTCCCTGCATAAAAATGGCTTTGGCTTGGCTTCCCTTCAGCATAACTCTGCTCTGACTATCCTCCATGGCCTCAAACAGGCCTGGTTTTTATAGATCTGAAGTTGGTTATCCATCCCCAACTTCCTCCCAAACTTTTGGCTCCAAAAATGCCCAATATCTCCCAAAAATGGATAAAATCCTCCATTAACAGGCTTAATATCAATAAAACTCTCAACTATATAACAAAAAACCACTCTTTGTATAAATTTTGGGAATTAGCCCCTAGGGCTGGGCGTGCGCCCCCTATTCTCGGTCACATGCACTTAATATGGCCAAGCACCATCCTAAAGCGCTGAGCATTGGCCCATACCCGTCGCTAGCTCCTGGTCGTGGGGCGCTTGCATAGGTCCACGGGCTATCATATATAATCGAGCCCCAAAAGTTGGCTATAGCCCTAGTCTTATGGCAGAGGGTACGCCCCTATCCATGGCCCCCCATCCAATATTCCCGCACAGGTTTAACCCCCCGCGCTCTTGGTTACATGGGGTGGTCACATCCTACGTTGATACAACCGCAAGATGGGGATAAGCCCCAGTGCTTTCCGCCTCCGTTTGAACTTTGCAACAAACTTAAATAAATACTTTGCCATATAGTTGTTAAGAACTACCCATGGATCGGGCGCTTGGGCCGGTCTTGCCAGTCCATAGCCCGGAGGAGAGGTTGGGGGTTCGACACTGGTGGAGACAATATAATTTTATACAAACCACGAGCCAACCACAGGCTGCCACATGGAAGCCCACGACTGGGCCACATGGCACCTCTCCAACCAATCAATAACTGCTACCTGTCAATCTCTAATTCGTCCATGTGCCTGCCACGTACTCTACCACCTGTCACCGTACTTGCTCAGTCAACTTGCTGACATCATCCATGCCACGTGTCACCCTTATAGTGGTGACACATGTCGCCCTCTTACTGGTCCAATTGTACCTATCATACGCCACATCACCTACCACCTGTCGTCACCAGAAGTTTCCACATCATATGTACGGTCGTACGACCTGTACAGTCGGCCTGCCATGTGGCACTGTATGGACTGTACAGTCATCCACTTTTTTGCTTGTTTGGGTTTTTGGACAAAATGCGATATATTTCGCATACGAAGCCCGTTTGACAAAGTAAATATATGGCCAGAATCAGGAAGATGAGACAGACGCAATGGTGTTGGTTACGTCATATTCCGAGCACTTTCATTTTTGAGCCTTTTTGAGCCCTGTCAGGCTTCTGGATCCGATTCTGGATCACACCTCCCCACTAAAAGACCTTTTGGTCCCCAAAAGGTTACTGACCAGTCAATAAGCTCGATATAGGCCACCCGGCTTGTCCTCTGTCTCTGAACTCTGTCCTGTGCACCTGTCTCATCAAGATCAACTGTAACACAATCATGACAACTGACAGTAGATTGTTAGCCATTTGAACCCTGTTACATCTTACTGAAGCCACTATCATCCATGTAGACAACATTACTAATGATAGCATCAAAAAGACGACTGCAAATGAGTTGATATACTTGAAATATTTGCACGACATGAGCTTATCTTGAAGCAACTTATGATTAATTTTCCATTCAACAATCATTTCTTGTTCTAGCTTAAGATCGATTACTTCATTTGAAACGATTAATGGTTTGTTGCTTGCTTACACTGCCTTCTTTAATTGTTCCATTGTTTGAAGTGTTTTATTTGTCTTAACATGATGAGCATGAACCACATAATCTTGACCTGCTTTAGTGAATTGATATTGATTCTTTGTCCTGTAGAAGATTGCCTTACGATCATATAAGTATGGAATACCTAAGACCATTCCACATTCTCTAAATGACACTACATCACATGTTACTTCGTCCACATACTTAGATGAAATTGAAAATTTGATTGTGCACTGCTTTGTTATGTGCATTTGATGATGATTGCTTATCCATTTAAGTGTGTAAGGCTTATGATGAGTTTGTGTTTTTAACCCCAATTGCTTAACCAATTCTTCTAAGATTAGATTAAATTGAGATCCACTGTCGATTAATGTGTCTATCTTAGTGTGTCGCATGATTACCCTTATATGAAACAAGTTGTTTCTACAATCAATATCTTCACCAATTTTACATGTCATACCAACCAATGAGATCTTTGATTCATCACCTAAATCTGATCCCAAGTATGTGGGTTTTGTTGTCGTTGCCACTGTCTTTATTCCCTTCTTTTCTTTGAACCACTTTGGCCTCTTCTCAGGATGAAACTGCCAAGATTTGTCCTCATCATGTCCCTCTTTCTTGTAATGCTTGCAAGAGGGCTTTCCTTCCTTCCTCGTCATTTCATTTTCATTCTTGTCATGCCTTTTCCTCTTGTCCTCTTTCCTTGAAGACGATGATTCCCTTGACACACCTGCTTTTCCTGCTTCAATATACGTAGCTTGAACAAAAACCTCATCAAGGTTAGTGGGTCCAAACATGAAAACAATGTTTCTAATATGTGCAGGTAAACCTCCTATATACTTGATAAGAGTTTCTTGTGTTTGTAAAGGGATATCTAACATTAATGTCATTTTTTGAAATCCATCGGTGTATTCTTGCACTGTTTGTCCTTTTCTTAGTTTTAAAGATTGTCATTCAATTAATGTTTTTTCTTTATAACCCAAAGGATAGAATTGTTTCCTAAGTGAAGAAATGAAACTCTTCCATGATGGAAATACATTACCCACTTGTTGCGTTCCCTTTTGCAGCTTACTTTGCCACCAGATGAGAGTTGTACCTGCAAGTCTCAAAGATGCCAACTTGATTTGTGTGGCCTCATCCTTGATCTGTTGCACACTGCAGTATACCTCCATCTGCCTGATCCAATTGTCAAGTTTTTTTGCATTTACTTCACCATCATATATGGGAAACTCAAATTTAACATCAAGTTTTAACAATGGCATTTCATTCTTATTCTTATGAACATTTTTCTTTCCATTAGATTTAGAACTTGAACTTGAAGAAGAAGGAGAAGAAGGAGGTGATGATGGACGTGAAGGAGGAATCTGAGGATGATCCTCTTCCTCTTAACTCTTTCCCTTTGAAGATTCACCCAAAACTGGTCTTTTTCGTTCCCAATAATACTCGTATAAAAATTTCACCATCTCTAACATAGCAAGGAATGTTTTCTGGAACTCTTTCTTATCCTGAGAAATCCCTTGTTCCGATGCCATCTTCTCGCTATGAGAGAAGCTCTCTTTCTCAATCCAATTAATGTATTCTATGAAACAAGATCGCCTTTACCACGCTGTAGCTTTTCCCTGGTTAACATGCAAAACTCAAATCCAAACGTCAACTAGCTCTGATACCACTTGATTCGTAGGATCTTTTAATGACTATGGTTGAGTTTTAATTTTGCATGTGTTAATTATCTAATTGAGAAGCTTAATGAAAGAATGAGGAAAAGAGAGGAATCATGACAACCATATACACATATGTAGATCTAAAATGAATTAATAAACATCAAACCATAACACGAGGATTGATAATGGAGTTTGGCACAACGTTGCCTACGTCTCTGGGCCTTTGTTTCTTTGGGGGAGGCTTCTTTATTTATGTTCAAAAGCTCAAAATTACATCGCAGTAGTCCCAATTGGCTACAAGAATGATTTGTTCATGTTCTTATAGATATCTAGAACCCATCAAAGAAAACGGGACACAAAACGGGCATCCATAGCTCCCAGAAATGGCTCGCAAGCGTCTGCTCCTCAACAGCTTCCCTGCATAAAAATGGCTTTGGCTTGGATTCCCTTCAGCATAACTCTGCTCTGACTGTCCTCCATGGCCTCAAAGAGGCCTGGATTTTATAGATCTTAAGTTGGTTATCCATCCCCAACTTCCCACCAAAATTTTGGCTCCAAAAATGCCCAATATCTGCCAAAAATGGATAAAATCCTCCATTAGCAAGCTTAATATCAATAAAAATCTCAACTGTATAACAAAAAACCACCTTTTGTATAAATTTTAGGAATTAGCCCCTAGGGCTGGGCGCGCGCCCCCTATTCTCGGTCAAATGCACTTAATATGGCCAAGCGTCAGCCTAAAGGGCTGAGCACTGGCCCATACCCGTCGCTAGCTCCTAGTCGTGGGGCGCTTGCATAGGTCCACGGGCTATCATATATAACCGAGCCCCAACAGTTGGCCATAGCCCTGGTCTTATGGTGGAGGGTGCGCCCCTATCCATTGCCCCTCATCCATTATTCTCGCGTAGGTTTAACCCCCCGCGCTCTTGGTTACATGGGGCGGTCACATCATATGTTGATACAACCGCGGGTTGGGGCTAAGCCCCAGCCCTTTCCGCCGCCATTTGAACTTTGAAAAAAACTTAAATAAATACTTTTACATATAGTTGTTAAGAACTACCCATGGATCGGGCGGTTATCCCGGTCCTACCAGTCCATAGCTCAAAGCAGAGGTCGGGGGTTCGACCCTGATGGAGACCATATAATTTTATACAAACCACGAGCCAACCACAGGGTGCCACGTGGCATCCCATGACTGGGCCACGTGGCACCTCTCCAACCAATCAGAAACTACCACCTGTCAATCTCTGATTCGTCCATGTGCCTGCCACGTACTCTGCCACCTGTCACCGTACCTACCCAGTCAGCCTGCTGATGTCATCCATGCCACGTCAGCCTGTTGCACGTGTCACCCTTACAGTGGTGACACATGTCACCCTCTTACTCGTCCAACTGTACCTGTCATACACCACATCACCTGCCACATGGCATCACCAGAAGCTTCCACATCATCTGCACAACCGTACGACCTGTACAGTCATCCTACCATGTGGCACTATACGGACTGTACAGTTATCCACTTTTTTCCCTGTTTGGGTTTTCAGACAGAATGTGATATCTTTCGCATACGAAACCCGTTTGACGAAGTAAATATATGGACGAAATTAGGAAGACGAGACGGACCCAATGGCACTAGTTTCGTCGGATTCTGAGAACTTTCATTTTTGAGCCTTTTTTAGCCCTGTGAGGCTTCTGGATCCGATTCTGGATCATCCATCAACTTGAAGCTTCTAGAATTTTAAGACCATATTTGAAAGGAAAATATAAACAATGTTTGTTTAGAACTTATAGTTAGTTTAAATTCATTTTAATTATATTGTTCTAGAATTTGTTTTATTCACAATTTTTATGTTATTAATTTCATTTATTTTTGTTTCATAGGTTTCTATTATCAGTTATTTTGTACGATGGCTTGATTTTATTATCTAGATATGTTCAAGATAATTGGTACAAAAATAATATTGGATTGCTGCAAATAATTTATGAGCAACAACAAATAAGATTTGGAAATACGTTCAAGAACAAAAAGACGATTTTAGGGGACTTGTTTCAGCCAAACCGTAAGGAATCTGAAAAACCAGTCGAAAACCCAGCTTCAGAATGGACCGATTTAGCCTACATGCTAGAATTTTCCCAAACAAATGCACGATTTGAGAGCGGGAAATTGTTACTGATGCCCAAATTTTTTATTCATTGTATAAATATATGAGAAAGTTCAGAGCCACAGGGATCCAAAAAATTGAGAGGACGATTTTTATCCTTTCTTTTTTGTATATTATATATTTTGTAAACGTTTTTCTTTTCAAATGGAGTAATGGATGGTTGGAATCTTCGGGAGAATGGACAAGTATTTTCAAAGAAGAATATTGAATTTCAGGGTGTTTAATGGCTTTTGTCCTCTGAGTAAAATGATTTTGTTTTCATTATAATATCTTTGTATTCTTTGAGTAATTGATTATGCAATGATTTAAATTAGCTTTAGTTTGTTTTATCAATACATGGTTAATTGTTATCATTTATGTATTCATTTTTTCTATCTTTAAGAGTCTATTATCCCAAGAAAAAATTCATTTTGGACCTTATGATGAACTTATTATACTGAAGCTATATGGAATACAATTTAATTTTTGGATTTTTTCCTTTTGTAGATTGTGCAATATTAATATTGTTTCACATATAATTTTTGAATATGAAACTTTATTTCTATTGAACTAGCTTTAGAATTTTTGCATATAACTTTTCATGTTATGTTTTCATTTATATGGTTCCTTATATTTTGGTTCCTTTAATATATGTGACTGATCATCTATTCAAGTATTTTGAGTTTACATATGATGCTAGATAGTTGGTAACACCATTACCAAGAATTGGAATTTCTTTCATTCTGAGTTATTGGATATTTCAAGGTCACATGATATATAATCATTTATCTTTTTGTCGTCATAAACTCGTTCCGGAATATAAAATACTTCTTTGAGTTTATTTAGGAAGTATTATGTTTTCCTTTGTCATAGGTTTACACTTGAAACATGTTAAGAGGAGTTTATACAAATACAAAGAGACAAATCTAGCTTAGTACTATTGATCAACGTCAGGTTAGCTAGTTTATATTTTAATTAATTTGTTTATTTGTGAATGATTAATGATTGCATCATTTAAAAGTTAAATGCTTTGACCATTATTGTTTTATAATTTACAATCTTATTCAATCGTTGTTTATTACTTTGTCATTTATAGTACAAAGAGAGTGTCCTTTATTTTCTTATTTTGATCCATTAGTTGAAAACAATTATTTTCACAAGGCTTTGCTCAAACCTTGTAAATTGTATATAACCTTTGTACATGAACACTATTAGTTAAACATTTGTAATTAAAGTGTTGATTGTTAGAGTAGTATCTTTTGTTAATCCACATATTTTAGTTTTTTTAGGATCTTAGTTGGCTAATGGAGCCATAAAACTTGTCTCAGTAGATTATACTGAACAACTTGAGTTAAATAGATAACCCTGGACCCGATCTTCCTTTCCCGTTGATGGTGTGTCATAAACGGTCCTCAACACCACCTCCATTCCATGCATGTATTTCCATATATTTTCATGTCTATCTACACTCCATGGATATATTTGCATGACTATCTTCATGCCATGCATGTCTTTGCATTGTAATCTAATTTTGATAAAAGAATTAGGGTTGTAATTGATGAATCATATTTAATGGCTTGGGAACTCCATGGTAAGAAGCGTCATGTATCCTCAAGTGGTTGGTGTTTTCTTGGCTTGGCTATTTTGGCCAAGGTTAATAGATATGTATAGAGATGTATGTTCTCTTGCTTAATGGTTTCCAAGATAAATATGGGCTCTATGAGCATGCTTTTTTGTTGTGTTATTTCTCTCTTAGTTTTTTAACATGGTATTGGACCTTGGTAGACATGGACTCTCCAACGAAAGTGGTTTGATGTTGAGATCCATAATTATTAAATTGTTGCTATGGTGAGTGGCTCGTGGAAGAGAGACATGTGCAAAAAAATTGTTTTAGGCATTTAAATGGAGCATGGACAAAAGTGCATTGAATATGAAATACTCAGTGAATGATTTCTTTGGCTCACTATATTTGGATAAAGGAGGGATGTTAGTAAAGATGCTAATATATGCTTCTTCCATCATTTTCTCAAGCATACAATGGATTGATGTGGAGCATAGGTAGAAGCGGATTGAGGATGAAGTAATCGGTGGATGAGTTCTTTGGCTTATTGTATTTTGAACAGAGAGAGATGTTGGTAAATAAGTAGGTATATGATTTTTGCATCATTTTCTTGAGCACACAGTGGATCGACATGGAGCATAGGAAGAAGTGCATTAAGGAAGAAGTACTCGGTGAATGTGTTATTTGGCTCACTATACTTGGAGCATGGAGGAATGTTGGTAAAGAAGCTCATAGTTGCTTCTTGCATCATGTGCTAAGGAATACACTTGTAAGCTAAGTATGTAATTGTATTTTGAGCATGCGGGATGCTTGCAATGAAATATGTTGATGTTTCATAGCACAACGTTCTCGAGCATACAATGGTAATTATTTGCATGGACGTGGATTTTATCACATGAAAACACGCATATCGTTGTAAGACATATTTAGGAATGAGTACCCATGGTTTGATGGTTCAATGGTATAAAGTCTAGATGTAGACCGAGCTGGTAGGTGGTCATGTTGTATTCTTATACATGTTTATAAACTGAGTAGGTGTTTATCCCAAAATCAAGTCAAGATAACATTGATTGAGTGATTGTTGGAGTTAGTATTGATAGTTTAGAGGCCCATGGCATTTTCCTATGGTACTTGATGTGAGTTTGTGCATGTGTTTCTGTGGTGATCTTAATACCATGTATTTTGTGCCCATGGTGTTTTTCCATGGTACTTGATTTGAGTTTTTGCATGTCTTTGCATGATTAAATCCAAACCATGTATATCTTTGCATGGTTGTCTCCATGCCATGCATGTTTTTGAATGGATATCTCTACTCCATGAATGTCTTCTCATGGTTATATATATTTAATGGCTTCAGATAATCCATTGTAAAAAGCCTTTGGCAGCCTCAAATGACCATTATTAACTTAGTTTGCATGGTTTAACCTAAATTGTTAACACATATCTATAGAAGTGTTAATTCTCTTGAATAAAAGTTTCCATAATAAATATTAGCTTGATATGTATGTTTTATTGTCCTCTTTCTCTCCAATTTTTGACAATTCTAAATTAAACTTCAAACCATGTCGATTAACAACCCAACACTCCATTCTATACAACAACGTAGGCAAGAAGATCGTCGAGAACAGAACAATATCAATACATATATATAATTCAGAAACCGAAACTAAAGCGAACCAACGAAATACAAAATTGGACGGTTGCTTGGTGGACCACGAAGCATCGGTGCCTCCGAAAAGTGTGTTTATAGAGAAATTCTTCAGTTAGTTAATAGTAATGGAAGGAAACTGCCTCTCTCTTATCGGGATATCTCCTCGCAATTTCTGCCTGTTTCAAAAGCTTTGCGATTATGAATGAAAGCATGGGTGCCACCCAACGAACTGATGCACTTGTAATTACTGATCAATCGCGACGACCGCCATGCAGGTATTTCTTTTTCACACGTACACAGAAAAAACTATGCGGTATCGGCACCTGCCAGTTAAAATCCTGGAGGCAATTGAAGAGAATATTGATATGATCTGCGATGCATGTGATATTGAACCCCATCTGGAAAATCTTTTCGGTGGATTTAACCGTCTACTTTTACGGGGAGCTTTGAGGAAAGCAACCAATTAATAGTTAATTGTTGAAATGCGTACTCTAATTAACAGAGAAAGTGTGTCCCCACGGATGGTGACCTCACCACCGTGTACTTGTACGAGGACCTATCAAACGATCACCCAACCTAACACACCTCACTCTTGTAAAAAACGATACCATCAAATATGAGAAGAAGGAAGGTGAAGGGAAAGGCAAAGAATAGTTCGTCTAGCATTGTCGGCAATTACATCCATGGCCTATTTACTCTATGCGGGAATCAAACTCGTCCGCAGCCGACAATGCGAGACGAACTAACTATTCCATCCATGGCCTATTTACTCTCTGCAGGAATCAAACTCGTCCCCGAAGATGTTGATAAATTGTGAAGGACAGAGAAATGCAGAGAGAAAAAGAATAGTATATTCAAATGTATGAAGAAGTATAGAACTCAGAAGATCACACTTACAATGTAAGATGGTTGAGCTATATATGCTCAAGCAAGACAAAAATAGAAAGTACAACTGTCCAGCATAGCTGGCAGTGTACGACCATACTGTTGAGGGTATAATATATTTAACACTCCCTCTTAGACTCAACAATTACAATCAGCAGCACTGACTATGCCTAAGTGTTGTCTCTGGAAGTCAAAAACTGACTTTCCTAGTGGCTTGGTGAAAATATCAGCAAGCTGATCTCTATAACCACAAAATTGTAGTGCAATGTCACCATTATTGACTAGCTCGCGTATAAAATGAAACCGAGTGTCAATGTGTTTACTTTTCTTCTGGAACACATGGTTCTTGGATAATGCAATTGCTGATGTGTTGTCACAGAAGGTAGGAGTTGGATCCTTCTTTGTTTGTGACATGTCTTTCAATAATCTTCTGAGCCATACAACTTGACAAGAAGCTGAGGTAGCTGCAACATACTCTGCCTCTGCAGAAGATATTGATACAATCGGCTGCTTCTTCGATGCCCATGAAATCAGGTTCGTACCCAGTTGAAAAACATATCCTGATGTGCTTTTCCTATCATCCAGGCTGCCTGCAAAGTCACTATCTGTGTAACCAGAGAGTTGATTACAATCAGATGTAGTGTACGATAAACCAAAATGTAGTGTTCCTACTACATATCTCAAAATTCATTTTGCCATTTTCCAGTGTGAATCTTTGGGTGATTCCATGAATCTGGAAACAAGACTAGCTGCATACATGATGTCTAGCCTAGTTGCTGTAAGGTACAACAAACTGCCTATTAAACTTTTGTATAAAGTAGAATCCACTGTGGGACCTTCATCATTCTTGCTTAATTTTGTGCCTAAAGGTATAGGTGTTTATGCAGGATTGCATCCTTCCATGCGAAACCGTTTGATGATGTCTGCTGCATACTTTTGCTGACAGACAAAAATGCCTTTGGTTGATTGATGAACCTCAATGCCTAAAAAATATTTCATGATGCCAAGATCTGTCATCTCAAACTCAGATTGCATGGCATGCTTGAAATCTGATAGCTCTAGATTTCCTATGTAAATCATGTCATCAACATATAAACATACAATTAGTATTTTACCATGTTGATCTGTTTTGGTATAAAGTGTTGGTTCATTTTGACTTTTGTTGAAGCCACTTTTGATCAGGTAGGTGTCAATTCTGTTGTACCAAGCTCTTGGAGATTGCTTTAAGCCATACAAGGCTTTCTTCAACCGATACACTTTGGCTGTGTGCTGCTGGACTTCAAATCCAGGGGGTTGATTGACATAAACTTCTTCTTCTAAAAATCCATTTAGAAATGTTGACTTGACATCCATTTGGTAAACTTGCCATTTGTGTTGTGCTGCTATGGCCAATAA
>ML788987.1:250240-260885 GCA_009831015.1 Picea engelmannii
CTCTTTAAAAATGGGTAGACCTTTGACCATGGAGTTTTTCTGAAGAAGACTTAGACTCTGAAATGGTAGATGTCCAAATCTCATATGCCAAACCATTGTTTCATTCATTGTTGATGCACTCTGTGCATAAGGTTGATTTAGATTTGCAGTTCTGAGGGTAAGGGGAAACATCCTATTTGGAGTCATAAGGATTTCAGAAATTAATTTTCTGTTGGGTTTTCTATCATAGATTTTACACGATGCTCCCTCAAAAAGTACCTTATATCCTTTTTCAATGAGCTGTCCTGCACTTAACAAATTATGTTTTAAATCTGGAACATGATAGACATTACATATGTCTCTCTTTACATTCTGTTTAATAAGAATAGGAACAGTTCATTTTCCTTGAACTTTGACTAAATGATCATTACCAAGAGTAATATCAGAGGAAATTGAAGGATCAAGGCATGAAAGTAATTCTTTGTTACCTGTCATGTGATTGCTGCATCCACTATCTAGCAACCAGAGATCTTTAGGTTGTTGTTCAGTTTTGTGGCATGAGAGAAACATACCTCTTGAGGTGTCTCCTGTATGATTTGACACATGTGCTCTGCCTGAGAGCTGATCTTCCTGCTTCTTCCTGCATTCAGATTCATAGTGCCCATACTTTTTGTAGTAATAGCATTGTATGCTAGTTTTGTCATTAGATCTTCTCCCTCTGCCTCTTTGAGGCTGGAAATTATGTTGTTGATATTGTTGTTGATTTCTTTGACCTTGGAAATTCTAATTTGGATATTGTTGTCTGTTCCCTCCACTGGTATGAGGGTTACCTTGACTCTTCCCTCTTCCTTTACTTCGTCCTCTGCCTTTCCCTTTTCTGAATGAGAACTGAGTTTGGAAGGCATTGGAGATTGACTCATCTATGAGATGTAGTCTTGTCTCATGTGTCACCACAGAACCAATTAGTTCATCTGTGGAGAATCTTGACAAGTCCTTGGATTCAAGGATGGCAGTGACAACCATTTCAAATTTCTTGGGAAGACTTCTGAGAATCTTTTCAACAATTCGTTGATCAGTGATAGTTTCACCAATCAGTCTGATCTGATTCATGATTCCCATGACCCTGGTCATGAACTGATCTACATTTTTGGACTCTGTCATTCTGAGAGTCTCGAATTGTGTCCACAAGGACTGTAGTTTAACTGTTTTTACCCTGTCATTTCCTTGGTAGGATGTTTTGAGGATGTCCCCAGCCTGTTTGGAAGTACCAGCACCTGTGATTTTCGAAAAAATCGAATCATCCACAGAATTCTGAATCCAGAATTTCGCTTTGTTTTTTTTTGTCCTCAGAGTTGCCTGAGCAATTCTCTGCGCATTTGACATGGCAGTGAGGGCGGCTGGATCTGGTTCCACATAGCCAAGATCCACCGGTTCCCAGCACTCTTGTTCTTGTAGGAATGACCTCATTCAAAGAGACCAGAATTCGTAATTCTTACCCAAAAGAATCGGACCCTGAGTTGGGCCGAGATTGCTAGTCGACGCCATTTTTAAAAAAAACTTAAAAAATAGAGGGAAAAAAAATTCGTATTTACCTCCAATCTCATAGATTGTCGATTCGCCGATGGCCGATAGGAGCTTATCGGGCTTTAGATGGACCTTGGTCTCCTTGCAATGTGACCATGCGCCTTGTGTAAGTGCTACGGGCTTTTCCCATTCCTTTGGCTTTCAAATCGCCGAAATGCGAAAAATAGACTTTCAACTTTTCAACGGTCTAGATCGTGCATTGATCGGACGGTCCAGATCGTATCGGGATATCGTGAATTGGGATTTCGCGATTTTTGATGTCGAGGTTCTTTGCCTCCTCGATTTCGCGATCGCCGATATTCCGATGGCATGCTTCCTTTCGGGACTTTTCCCAATTTCGTTGATTTCTTCCACGTATCCCAGCAGATGGACGGTCATGATCTCTCCTCATGATTTCGCGATATGATGTGTCCCAGACCTCTTGTCTCCAGGATCCGCGAAATGCCGAATCCCGAAAAACCGATGAACTCGCTTATCGGGACTTTTCCCGAAAGCCTCGATCTCTGCCACGCGTCCTGAGCAGATGGACGGCTAGATTTGCGTCGGGGATTTCACTGGAAGGAAACCCGATCACTTGTTCTCAGGTTTCGCGATTTTCCGAATCCCGATGTGCCGATGGCGCTTTCCTCTTCGGGACTTTTTCCGAGTTGCTGGATTTGCGCCACGCGTCCAAGATAGATGGATGGTCCTGATGCGTCCTCGAGATATCACGACTTGCGATGCTCCAAACCTCTGTCAACGTGAAACCCCGAATTCCGATACACTGACGGTGCCCTTGATGTCCGCCACGTGTCCGGTCAAAAATAGACGGCTGAGATCTTATCGGGATTTCGCGTATCAAGATTTCGCGAGTTGCGATGTCAAATTTCTTTGACAACTTGAAACCCCGAACTCCGAAATGACGACGGGCGCTGCGATGTTCGCCACGTGTCCCAACAAACAGACGGCTGAGATCTTATCGCTATATCACTTATCGCGATTTCGCGAATTGCGATGTCAAGTTTCTTTGACAACTTGATACCCCGAATGCCGATATGCCGATGGGCTAATCTGATGCCACTTGTCCTGTGAGATGGACGGCTGTGATCGTTTCGGGATTTCACGATTTTGCGTATCGGAGTTTTTCGAGAGGGGATTCTTTCGCTCCAACTCCCGATTCCCGATTGTGCGATGGGATAGGATCTCGCCACGTGTCTCTTGATCGGACGGCAAGGTAATGTCGGGATTTTGCATGTGAAAAAAAAACCTCCTGTGCGCTCCACACGACTAATCGTCGTGCAACTTCTTGCTGATCTAACGACTGTCGGGCCTGTGTTGAAGATCTGACAGTTGAAATCCTTTCGCCTGTTCCGCGCTTTCTTGTTCCCTTCTGAACTGGTTTTTCGCCTCGAATTCGTACGCAGAACGAATCTTATGGCCTCATTGGTTGTTCCTTGCGTGTTTGACGCAATCTTTGACAAATTTGACAGAATTCCTCCTGTGGAAGAAAAGATTCGTGAATCTTTCAAAAATTTGAAAGAAGTTCACGAATTCTTCGTTATCTGCTACAATCTTTGACAGATTTGAGCGATTTCTTGAAATCTTTAAACGATTCTGCCTTTCTCATGAATCTTTAACAATTTTGAACGTTTTCTTCAAGTTCTTTAAACGAACTTCCGTTCTGCAACTCTTCTGCGTCAATCTTTGACGGTTCTATGAAAAACTGTGCAGGTTTCTTTAAAGTTTCTTCTCCTGCTATCTCTGCTTCCTCCGCAAGCTACTTACGGCAATCTTTAAAGAGTATTGTAGACAGCTTTCCAAGCCTTGTGAAAAGTCTGTGACGCGTGCTCTCAAGATCTGTGAGGCTCTGCCTCTGTGAGGATTGAGTTGTTCTCCCAACTGTGTGAAGAGTCTTACTGCTGTAGCTCTGATACCATGATAAATTGTGAAGGATAGAGAAATGCAGAGAGAAAAAGAATAGTATATTCAAATGTATGAAGAAGTACAGAACTCAGAAGATCACACTTACAATGTAAGATGGTTGAGCTATATATGCTCAAGCAAGACAAAAATAGAAAGTACAATTGTCCAGTACTGGCAGTGTACGGCCATACTGTTAAGGGTACAATCGAACGAACCGATGCACTTGTAATTACTGATCAATCGCGACGACCGCCATGCAGGTATTGTTTTTTCACACGCGTACACAGAAAATACTATGCGGTATCGGCACCTGCCAGTTGGAATCCTGGAGGCCACTGAAGAGAATCTCGATATGATCTGCGATGCATGTGATATTGAACCCCATCTGGAAAAGCTTTTCGGTGGATTTAACCGTCTACTTTTACGGGGAGCTTTGAGGCAAGCAACCAATTAACAGTTAATTGTTGAAATGCGTACTCTAATTAACAGAGCAAATGCGTCCCCACGGATGGCGACCTCACCGCCGTGTACTTGTACGAGGACCTATCAAACGATCACCCAACCTAACACACCTCACTCTTGTAAAAAACGATACCATCAAATCTGAGAAGAAGGAAGGTGAAGGGAAAGGCAAACAATAGTTCGTCTAGCATTGTCGGCAATTACATCCATGGCCTATTTACTTTATGCAGGAATCAAACTCGTCCGCAGCAGACAATGCGACACGAACGAGCTATTCCATCCATGGCCTATTTACTCTCTGCAGGAATCAAACTCGTCCCCGAAGATGTCGAACTCACCATGGTCTATTTGAATCGCGACCTTTCAGGACAACCACCAACATTAAGGACCCACAATATGATTTAGAGATCAAAGTGAATTTCATTCTTGAAGATATTCTTACGTTGCATGCTGAGCTGGGATTATCGTTTTCGGCTCTCTAATCTGAATGTAAGACATGCATCCATCCAAATTCTTTGCATGCAAGATTGATGTTCTTACCAAAGTACCACTTATAAAGTGCATAATGGCTGATGTGGCAGAAACACATATGTCATTTGCATATACAATAACGTGTTGATTAATGGATTGATTCAAGGGCCAAAATCGGTACAAAATGTAAATGGTTCGGTTACAACAATGGGTTGGTAACAACGGTAGTGAAAACAAAGTAAAACTTTCTATTTACAAACATGTCAAATGTAAAACTTGGGATTCATTTCATTAATGTCTACTGTTTGTTTTGGCAATTGAAAGGATTTTAATAATTTTCATCTGAATCCTGAGAAATCTTACACGGAGACGCCTATCCACGTAAATATGCAGCATAGCCTCCTTAGAGTATGCATCCCATGCAAAGAGTGACGGTAGGAACAAGCCTTTGTCAACGTATGAAAAGTTGGAAAGCTATCGAGATACTCCTAAATTTGTTTCTTATAATCATATTTGCTACAAGCACAGATATGGACCGACTAAACAAATTCGCTAGAATAGCATAAACTCACAATCGTAACTCAAAGGAACATCATGATTTAACTATACATTAAAAAAATATAAAATAGGTGTTGTTTAAGTGTTCTACAAAATTAAGTTTTTGGTAGGAATGAGACAAACAAAATCACTATTTTTTGTTATTTAAAATCTATTTCTGACTGCAGAAATATATGCTGAAAAATTGCATTCAAAATATACAAAAATAATCATTCAAATCTATTTATATAACAATTTCTGATCAAATTTCAGCAAATATCCATATCAAATATCACCCAAAAAAATTATTTCTTATGACTTTTAAACAACCTTTAAACTAGGAATACCAGAAAATATTACCATAAAATTAGGGCTTAAAAAATTTGGAGCATGGCCGGCTTAGTATTGTGTCTTTTAAATTAAGGCTTAAAAAAATATGGAGCATGGCAGGCTTAGAATTGTGTCCTATGGAAAGAGGCACGGTCCGACGAAGCGGTGTCAACGTGCGTCAAGTTGGAAAGCCAATGAAAAATTATTGAAAGATAGATGCGAAAATATCACTTCCTATAATATTCTAAGGAGCTTGTCATTGAGCCATATATACAATATAAAAAAGAAGCATATTTTAACATATATAAAAGATAAAATTTCTCAATCACATGGTTATAGATTTTTTTTTAAAGTAAATAAATGTACTTAGCCAGTTTCTAGATTTTGCTTCATTAATATGCTGGTGTATTTTCTTCATTTGGTATCACACCGATGGAAGAAAGAGCTGTCAAATTCGTTGATTGTTGTCTGAGACATGTAAAGTGTTAGAAGTGGATCTGGATTAGTGAGTTCTTTTGAAATCTGGGCGAGTGCGTTGTGAAAGCGAGCGTGGTCCTTCAGGAGTCGATTGTACAGACCTTTGATAACGTGTTTCTCAATTATTATCCATGAGCCTGGTACCTATAATTGCAACAGTGAGTGCGCGTGTGCGTCGAGCAGTGAATGCGTGAAGCTGATCCGTGGAGAGTGTTGTTGAATAGAACGTAGCTACACAAGGGTTGAATGCACACGTTGGAGCGTGCAGCGTGAAGCTTGGCGTGGCGTGGAAGCTTGAGTGGTGCTATGTATAAAGTAACCATATCGTTGTGTAGATTTGTTGGACGGGTTGCTAGAAGGATCGTTGTTTATATCACTTTCTTTGGATCGCTGAGTTGCATGATTTGTAGCACTGTTTTTTTTGTGTACACGGGTGAGGTGAGCAGATCACTCTTTTTTTTTTTACTGGATCGAATCTGTGTAGGAGAGAAATAATCACTGTGTTTTTTTTTTAACTACTAGATCGTTTTGTTTGGTGTTGTGCTTTTGGTCTCGAGATCGGTGTATGGACACATACTTCATAAACACGTTTCAATACTCCATAAACAAGATAGCAGAGAGCAACAAAGAGATAATAGGCTGATGGTTGTATATGAGAGAGTTTTAGTAATGAGAGAATAAATGTAAAAGAGATTATTTTAAATCTTTTATTATTTTTTTTTGGGTACAATTTTATAAACTAGAAAAAAGAAATGTTTGTTAGTAAATGGAGATATAAGAAGTGTTGAGTGTAATCCTTTGAAAGAATTGAGGTTTTAGCTCTTCATTGTACCCAAACATTAATAAAAGATTTTTTTTTGGTGGTTGTTGAGTTTCTATTCTTGCGACATTTGTTTTAGTCCAAGCGAAGTTGGACACTTTATTTTTCTCTTGAGTATTCTTCTTTTCTCATTCTTATTCTTCATGGCATGCCTTCTCTTAATGAATTCAAAACATTAAGTGATGATGACAAGAAATCATCAAAAGAAATTATTAAGAAAGATAATGAAACACTTTCACTTATAGGGAGTTCAATTGAAGAATCTATATTTACAAGACTTAATGTTGTAGAATCATCGAAGGATGTTTGAGATATTTTAAAGAATACATATGAAGGTGTGGTTGTAGCTAAATTGCAAACACTAAGGATAAATTTTGAAAATGACAACATGCAAAGTAATGAATCTATTCATGATTACATCACAAAGATGCAAGATCTGTAATTCAAAAAGTTTAAATGCAATAGAAGAGAGGAACAACAAGATTTTGCATTTAAGAATGGGACATTTGAATTTTAAGAGTTTGATGTTGTTTCAAAAGTAAAATATGGTGAATGGTCTTCCTTATATCAAGAATGATGATGAAGTGTGTGAAGGATGTATTTTGGGAAACAACAAAGAGAAATTTTCTCAAATAGAACTTGGAAGGCTACTGAACATGTAGCATTGGTGCATTCCAATTTGTGTGGTCCAATGGAGACARTGTCTTTTGGAAAGGCTTTCTATTTTCTCACTTTCATTGATGATTTTTCAAGGAAGACTTGGGTGTATTTTTTGCATGTTTTCTCATTTTCTTGAGTTCAAGGCATTGGTTGAAAATCAAAGTCGTTTCAATATTCTCACCCTAAGAAATAATGGGGGAGAATACGGGTCAAATGAATTCTTGAATTATTGTAGGAAGAATGGTATAAAGCGAGAGTTTACCAATTTCTACTGTCCCCCAAAAAATGGAGTGGAAGAGAGGAAAAACATAACCATAGTTGAGATGGCTAGGAGCATGTTAAAGGCTAAGTCACTTGGTAATGAGTTTTGAGTTGAAGCAGTACACACATCAGTATACATTCTTAATAGATTTCCTATGAAGACAATGTTTAATTTCACTATCGAAGAAGCATGGTCAAGACATAAACCAAGTGTTGCACATATGAAAATTTTTGGTAGCATTGAATATGCACATGTTCTGAAGGAAAATAGAAGCAAATTGGATGATAAAAGTGTAAAGTGTATTTTCATTGGTTATAGTTTTGAAAAAAGAAGTTACATATCATTTGATCCTCAAGCAAAGAAAGTAATAATAAACATAGATGTTGTATTTGATGAGCAGGGAATTTATCAGTCAGAACTTGTACAGTTGAAACTAAAAGAAGATACAATTACTATTGATGGTGAATCACATTTCAAGTCAGTAAAGAAAGATGAAGTTAAAAAGAAACCTAAGTGGTTTGAAAGAAATCATTCTAGAAGAAATATGTTAGATAGAAATTTTGAAAGAATGATTACCAGATCCCAAAGTAATCTTGTGAATTATGCATTTTTGACACATGTAATGAATATAGATGAACCTCAAACTTATGTAGAAGAATCAAGAAAGAAAGAATGGAATGAAACTATGAAAACATAGTTGAATGCTTTGGTGGGAAATGATACATGGGATTTGGAGAACTTATCAAAATGTAAAGAGGTGATTGGAACTAAATGGGTTTATAAAACTAAGTATAAATCAAATGGAAAAATTGATAAGTATAAGGCTCGTTTATTTGCAAAAGGTTATGCACAAAGAGAAGACATTGACTATACTGAGACATTTCCCCCCATGACAAAGATGGATACAATCAGACTGGTTCTTGCATTAGGTGCTTGGTATAAATGGACAATTTTTCAAATGGATGTTAGGTCAACTTTCTCAAATGGTTATGTGGATGAAGAAATTTATGTGAAGCAGTATGAAGGTTTTGAAGTTCTAGGTAAATAAGATAAAGTTTACAGGTTGAAGAAGGATTTACATAGTCTTAAACAGGCACTAGGGCCTGGTATTCAAGAATTGATAAATACTTTCAGGAACATGGTGTTGGCAAATTCTTAACAGGTAGCGTATGATTGTCATTGATGGCAAGTACAACAGTGAAGATGGCAGGATCAGAGTGTGCATCGATAGACAAACAGAAACAACGTAGGCTCAGGAGGAATTAGCGCAGAGTTGAAATTCTTCCAAGTAAGAAGGATGTGTAAGCTTGGAGGAGAAGTGTCCCTGATCGTTGGATCCCATCCAAAATTTCCAATAGCATGAGGGTCGTCATATCTGAATAAAGAAAAGAAGAGCGTGCGCTGAAGAGGAGGATAGATCTCAGGAGTTAGATCTGAGCACAGGATCTGACCACCGTTGGATCGAGGAAAACCTGCACGGTGTTTAAAGTGCAAGGAGAAAAGGGGCTCAAAAAATCCTGAAAGCAGGAGGACCGTCCATCTCAAGCAGTTATGTGGACCATTGATCCGACTCCCTCTTGGGGTTTCGAGGATCACGAGTTGAAGAGGTCAAAGAATAATAACCACAGGACTCACGAAATTGCGATATGCGATACCCCAATATAATCTCGACCGTTGGATCGAGGACAAATATGGACCGTTGATTCCAGTCCTTGTCGAAGTTTCGGGGATCGAGAGTCGGACATGTAAAAAATTATTGACATCAGGAACCCCGAAATTACGATGTGTGAAATCTCGATTGAATCTGAACTGTTAGATCAAGATATGATATAGACTATTGACTTGACTCATGTCAGCAAACAACGTCAGCTAGGAATACGTGGCACAACCAGGTAATGACAAGTGTCAGGATGATTCAACACTTCAGGCACATGTAAGTCACGAATCAGAGTGACACGTGGCAGTGTTCAACACGTGTCAATCCATGTGTGACGTCATCAAATGTACACCACTTTGGAGTTTGAGGGATCGCAACATGGAGAGGCAAGTAAATAGTGCAACAGAAATGCCAAAATCACGATATGCGATATCGCGACATATTTGCAACCGTCAGATCAAGAAGTGATCTAGACCGTTGATCTGACTTCTTCACGGGGTTTCGTGGATCGGGATCTGGAAGTGACAAGAACATTCACCACAGGAATGTCGATTTCGCGATATGAGAAATTGCGATGCAATCGCAGCCGTAGAATCAATCTTAGATCTGGATCGTTGATCTAACTCCATATCGGAGTTTCGGGGATCGCAACTTGGAGATGTCAAAGAAACAATGCAACAAGAATGTCGATTTCGCGATATGTGAAATTGCGATGCAATCAAAGCCATAGAATCAAGCTCTGATCAGGACCGTTGATCCCACGCCATTACGAGGTATCGGGGATCGCGACTTGGAAAGTCGAGATGCCGCATCTCCAGATCCACGAAACATGAATTCGCGAAAAACACTTTTTGCATAGGCGCTTGGTTATGACCATAGTCACATTGGGGAAGGAGCTAGTGTAGCAAGATTAATAAATTTCATCCAATGATGCAAATAAACCTGAAGGAGATCGGAGGGCTATTGTAGCACGACATAGTATAACTGCCAGAAACCACTGATGGTTCCAGCCAGAGGACTTGAAGACACATGGGATTATTGACAGAGAAGGTGAAGAGCCATTGGGAATCTTCAAGAGGAATGAAGATGTTTGTGAGGGTAATGGATAACTGGATGGGCATTGAGGCCTGTAACTGAAACAGAGAAGGTGAGCTCGACTGCCACAGAGAAGATGAAGAGTATCAACTGCCAGAGAGGCTGAGGAATCTCAGCATAACACCCAGTGATGTTGAACGCGTGGGAAAACAGCCAGGGAAGCTGAAGAGTCACGATGTTGATCACGCAGAACACTTAAGATGTGGAGGAGATTAGCGCGGGATGAGCATGCAGAGGAATGGAGAATATTGCATGCACAAGATGCACATAATCTACATATATACGGTACAGAGAAGAGAAGAGGTTGCTATTACTATTGGAGGTTGTTGTGATTGTTGTTGGTGAAGGTGATTCATGTGTGAAGAAGGAGGATAGTGCAGCAGTTGAAGAGCATAGAAGAGGAACTGTA
>ML788987.1:289813-301995 GCA_009831015.1 Picea engelmannii
CTATTCGCAAGTGTTCCTCATGTTCTCTTTCATTCTTGGAATAGATGAGGATGTCATCTAAAAAGACTTGTACAAAATGGTCTAAGTACTTCCGGAATACGCCATTCATGAGGCTCATGAATACTGCTGGCGCATTGGTCAATATGAAAGGTACTACAACAAACTCGTAATGTCCAAACCGAGTTCGGAAGGCCATTTTTGGGATATCACTTTCCTTAATCCTTAATTGATGATACCCTGATCACAAATGAATCTTTGAGAATACCGTTGCTCCTTTCCTTTGAGTCCTGACCATCCTGTGTGCTTTGACCTGCATCAACCAAAGTTGTCAAGGTGAGTTCCAGGATGTTTTAAATTGGTGCTACTAAACTTTAGAAATAGGGTTAGGCGTAATTTTTCTTTACTTGTCTGTAAACAGACATTACTCCATTAGGGGATTGGCTAGGTTAGGGTTAGGTTTAAGCATCTAAGCTTCGTTTCTCGCCCCTACGAAAATAACTATTGGTTCCTTTGCCCTGTAGCTACGCTAGCTTTGCGCCTTACTCGCCACTTCCTAGGCTTACTCTCCTAGTGTATATGCCGCTCCCTTCCCGCTTGTCCTAGTCTGAGCCCTTTTAATTTACGCTTACAACTTGATTAAAAATGACTCCTGACCTTATGTTTATTAATTTACGCCGATATGCGTACACCCACGTTATGTACCTTTCGACATTAGTGTTCTTCTTAAGACGTCGCGTTGAGCACATACGTCCCTTTGTGGGCCCCTCCATTTATGTCTTTGGTGCTTGATAGCTTGGCATGTGACCTGTATGGCTCTAAAAGGCACTTGATAGCTTGGCATGTGGTCTTGGGTATGACAATTAAAATATTTATAAGTAAAATTATTTGTAAAAGAAACAACGCATGGGGCGTTGGTAGGGCGGATTTTGTAAAGACTTTCATGGTGGAAGGAGGTTCGGGGTTCAATTCCCATGGAATCCCTAAATTTTTCTTTGTTTTACTAAACATTTTTTTTTATCAAAATACCCAATTAATTTTAATTTTTATTTAATTAAATTTAACTTAATTAAATTTAATTAATTTAGCTTAGTTTAATTTATAATTTAAATAAATACATTTTTTTTAAACCCCCCCCTTTTTTTTAATAATTATAATTAAAAGTAAATAAAAAAAAAATTTAAACAATTAATTTATTATAATTAAAATAATGATAAGAAAAATAAACAACAACAAAAAAAATAATATAAAATAAACTACTCGTGAAATACTACATGTACAGGAATAGGCATCATGGGTCCTCGCATGAGGCCCACGTGCCCGGCCTCCGGCTCCCTGTATCAACACCTAAGCTTGCCTCTTTCCTCGGCTCGGTGTTCTACTTCGTTGCCTCCTTCGTTTTCCTGGTCTGCCAGGGCTGCTATTCCAGAGCTGAAATCACAAGGGTTTTCGCTGTAAGTGAAATCAAGGATTTGCAAGTGATATCAAGTGATTGCAAGGGTTTTCGCTATATTTTTTCATGGAAGTGATATCAAGGATTTGCAAGTGAAATTCTCCACACCAGCTCAAACAACTTCTCAGATACACAGTGACCCAGCAATAATCTCCCTTCAGCCACAATACTCTCATTAAAAATAGAAACCCTACTGCTCATCCTTCTATTTTCTCATGAATGCTGGGATCGACCGTCATTCCCTCTCTGCAGGATTGTGCGAGACACAAAAATTTGTAAAAGCGCATTCAGAAAGAATGTTATTACATTTATATTCTCAGTCACCGATTCACATGCGTTATGTGTTGGTTCCAATTGATCCCTCCTCTTCTGGTTGTTGTTGGCGTTGTGTAGGCCACCGTGTATTCAGTCTCGATATCCTTGATATCCGTAACTTTTCTGGGGTAGTCGTCCAAACCTTGAAAGATTTATTCTTTGGGTTCCATTTCCATTTCCATTGAGGCAGATTTAGCAATATTTGGCTTACGGTGAATGTAACCAAACTGCTACTAGCTTATAAATAAAATTTCATGCCCAGTTTAAGTTGACATTTGGACAAGTATGGCGGAAGAAAGCAGCAATGGGGATTATGCTTTTGTTTGCTCCAATGTAGTGGTATGGGCAATGGATATTAAATATTTGAATACAATGTTCGCACCATTGAGCAAGCACAATTTATTGGCAGCGTTTGTCGGGTATTCAAATTCCGGATGAGGATATTGGCAGCGTAGAGCAATAGCTCAATTCATCTGCAACGTCTACAATCTTCCCGCGCTGAGATTCATATAATTCATTTCAAGCCTATTGAAAATTCTATTTTTCTATGTGTTTAGCAGACAAGAATTTGAATTCTGTAGAAGTTGTGGTCATGGAGAAGCTATGGACGGGCTTCTTGCTATTGGCCTTGTTTCTAATGATGAGATGTGTAGCGGACGCAAGGAATCCTTACTTCTTGAGGCCCAGAACTTTGGGCAAGTTTTCAAATCTTAACCGAGAGAAGTCCTTTTTACAATCATCACAGTATGAGTACGAGACCAAATATTTCACACAGAGGCTTGATCATTTCAATTTAAAAAATCATAAGAACTCAACATTCCAGCAGAGTTATCTCATAAATGACAAGTACTGGCTGGGGGCAGAACGTATGGGGCCTATCTTTTATTATTTGCGGGAATGAGGTCTACATTGACTTGTTTGCTATTAACACTGGATTTATGTGGGACATCGCACTTCAGTTCGACGCTCTGCTTGTGTTTCCAGAAGTAAGTAATAGCTCCTGTCTCATCGATTATTCTTGCTTTCAGTTCACAAGGGTAAAATCTAATCACTTAATTATACAAGATTGCAGTGAAGGTTATCTGGACCTCAAGGTTGAATATCTTCCTGTTATATTTCCATTGGAAGACAAGAAGGAAACTCAAGTTCTTCCTGCCAAAAGGTAATTGTATCCTCTACTTCTGCAAACAGTTGAAGAAACAGTAGGAAATATGCTTTGTAATTGTGATTGCATAGCTGCACATGCTTAATTTTAATTTATGTCCTTTGAGATATGATTTTTTTTTTAAAGAAGCTTGTGGTGACATTAGATGACAACCAAGATTGTACTTATGTTATGTTATGGATCTCTATGGCGATAAAATGGGCATCCGCTATAATGTGGTGAAACTACGACTATTTAGATATTCCATTTGCAGTACAAAGTGGTTGTGTCGTGCACATACAGCTGCCTTCAGTGATTTATGTTATTAATATTGTTAAATGTTTCATCATAGGCATAGACTGGCCATTTTAAACCATTCACGTTGATATTTCTTTCTAAACACGATCAAGTGTACATGCATGGCTTTCAAGTGATCCTTGGAATGTTGCAGTGGTTCACTGTATGGTGAGTGATTAGGTTACATTGAAATTCAACTCAAATCGCTCATGGAAAAAATATCATTAGAGAAAATTTAGGTACCATTTGCCTCTTGAGCTCAAAAACTTGAGGAAATTTTATATTATTGCTTATTGTCATTTTAGGTTTTCTTCTCTTAACTGACTAGTTTATCCTATGCCATGTTTGCTAATCATTCTTATATTTCTTAATTGTCTGTCTAGAGCTATGTTTAACTCTTATAAATTTTAAAATTTAATCGACTAGTTATAAGATTTTTTTTTTGAAATGTATTGTTTGCAACAAACAATGTTTTAATTTATGTTCAAATACATAATGAACTCTTTTGGGCATCTGGCAAGTTATCCTTGCTTCAATCAATATGTGACAAGGGGAAATTGGGTTTTTTTTTTTTTCCTCTAACATTTTCAATTCTTATTTCCTTTATATATATTTTAAAATTTATTTATATAATCACTTAATAGTGCGTTTGGTTTGGTTTGCAGGTTAAATGGAGGGGAATTTGACCCTTAAGGCTCTAGTGTTTCAACTATAGCTCTGATACCAAATGTAATAGTCAGATTTAATTTTACATCAATTTATTTTGATAAACTAAGACAGTAATTTCATAACACAGTAATTTTATGACAGTAACTTCCATAACGCAAATTTTACTATGAATAATAAAAAAAAAATTTAACATAATACAACAATGCATAAATTTTAGAGAAATACCTTAAGTTTGATGCTAGTAATCCTTCCTGTTGTCCGCAGCTTTCTTCCTTCCCTCTTCTTTAGAACACTACCCAAAACCATCCTCCCTGCCGACTAGTTAGCTCTTAGCCCCAAGATATCAACGGATATCCTGGCCCTCCATGCCCAAAACCCCCAACAACCCCTGGTGCACTGTGTCAATTCCACTCAAAATTTCACTCTGCCAATCCCCTTCTCTCCAAAATTCATCCCCAACTCCCATAGAATGATTCCCCCTTCCAACTCCTTCCCTTCCTTATCCCTCCTTCACCGACTCCCCCGCATTTACCTCCTCACCTAACTCCTTTATTACCCTTATCCATTCCCATTAATTCTTTTATCTTCTCGGGATTCTTATTTTATCCCTTGTTGTATACGCAACCATTTTATATCATATTCCATTAATCCATTAAATCCTTCATGTAAGTTATTAAATGTAGTTTGTAGTTAAGTTATTAATTAGTTAATTACAATTATGTCCTTTAATTAATTAATAACTCACTTACTTAATATAATTAAATCATCTTTGTTTAATTAATGCCTTGTTAACAGAATTAATTCCCTAATTAGTTTTACTTTATAATTTCTTAAACATTTATCCAACTAGGGTCATTACACTCAAGGGAAATTGAGGGAATTCAGAGTGAAGAAGAGAAAGTTAGGCATTGTATGCAAGGGTCAACAAATGATGTTAGGAAAAGTGTTTATACATCAAGGAATAATTTGTTTTACATAGAAGGGTGGCATCTAAACAAGATTTGTCATCGTATGGAAAATGAGGTTTAACATATTAATATAAAATTAATATAAAATGTTTAATAATTAATTCCAATCTAGAGAGATAACATTAGTTCATTTAATGTTGAAATTTTTTCAATAAGATGAAAATTATCCTAGGTCTACCTTAACATTGAAGAAAATACACCATCACAATAATGGAGCAATTAAACAATAAAAATGAACACTCAGCTCAAACTTTCTCATTACCAAATACTGAATAAATATAGTGAGAGAAGATGCTATGGGAAACCATCTTCTCCTACAATCTCTCAACAATATCTTCAATAATCTCTCCATGAATCTCTCATATATATTTCCTCACCTCAATTATATTTTCTAAACATAACAAATAACAATAATACTAAAAAAAATTACATCTGGAATATGATAAATGAATAATTGTTCCACCATTTCTCCCCCATAATGATCATTTGGAAATATTCCAAGATCATATTTGAATTTGAAAAACTTTTCCTTTTATAGTTCTCTTGTGAAAATATCAACTACTTGTTCTTTTGTTCTGCAATATCTGATCTCGACCACACCTTGTTGAACCAAATCTCGAACAAAATGATACTGGATATCAATATGCTTAGTCTTATTATGAAACACTGCATTTTTGGTCATGTGCATAACACTTTGATTATCACATATCAACTAAATAGGTTGTTCCTACTGCTCATGAAGATCCTGCAAAATTCCTCTCATCCAAGTTGCTTCACATGTTGTTGTCGCTATTGCTTCATACTATGCTTCTGCTGCGGAGAGAGAAACTGTAGGTTTCTTTTTAGTGCTCCAAGCAATTGTTGTTGAACCCATGCTGAATGGATATCCTAAAGTTGATTTTTTGTCATCCATGCAACCTTCCCAATCTGAATTTGTATAACCAATAAGCCTAAAAACTTTTGTAGATCTGTATATCAAACCATAACCAATTGTAGCACGCAGATATCTCAAAATCCTCTTAGTTTATTTCCAATGTATTTCCTTGGGGTTTGACATGAATATAAATACCATACTGACTGAAAAAGATATATATGGTTGAGTTATAGTTAAGTAGATCAAAATTTCAAGAAATTCATGATACAAAGTAATATCAACTGATTTGGAGTCATCATGTGATCTGGATTATTTTTGACACGAAATAAGAGAGGAGATATAATAATGAAAATGTATAGAGATATCATAGATATCCAATAATATAAAAGAAATGTATCAAATATGCAACCATAAACAAAGATACACAGTAATACACTATTTCTATTAATGAAAGAAATGTAAAAAGACTATAAAAATATAGAGTGAAAGACTCACTAGAATGGTGGTAGCTTATCTCTGAGAAGAGATGTGATGGCTACTCGCATTCACAACAAGATGATTACAATGAGGATTTTAAGGCCTTTTTTACAATAAACAGGAACTCCAAAAACCCTAGACATCCAAAAACTTAACCCTAGGATATGAAGAACCAAAAGTCATGTGGGCCTCGTTTGGGTAAGTTAGTATATCAACATCTCGGGGTCGTAACCTTTGCATATGATCTTCGTTTTAGGCATATGATATCTCGTTTGAAATGTATCATAGAGGAGATTCATTTTGGGGGCTCAATCATGCCTTCATATATGAATGATAATCTCAATCCCAAAAAACCTTTATTTAGGCCCTCAAAATGACACTAGAAGTTAAAACTGCTATAAATAGTAAATTGCTAAAAAACTATTTTGAGATAGTTGGAAAAGGTGGGTGGCCACCGATATCCACTTGGATAAATCCTACCTCCTTAGGAAGAAATGGTTGCCACTGCATTGAGTGCCCGGGGGAGAGGAAAAAGCGTTTGCTAAATTTGAATCTCGGTGAGTTTCTTGCCTTGTTGGAGATGTCGCGTTGCTTGGTTTGACGAAGGCTATCACGAGCATGCGGCTAGAAGGGTTGGACCTTTTTAACCATTCTAGATACATGATATTCTTTTGTGCAGAGGGATTCTTTACACTTTGCTACAATCTTGTCGACCTACTTATGTTGGATAGAAGGTGCTTGGGCCGAGGTTTTAGTGGTTGCAGTATCCTTTTGTTAAACTTTTGAAAAGATTTTGAAGAAGATGAATTTTGTAGTATGAGATACTACCTTGTGGCACGTTTTAGGTGGAACAATAGTCAGAACTACTTCTGGTATTCTGTAGAGATGACCCCCCAGAGAAACAATGACACTGCAGGGTCGAGACTCATAAAGAACATGAGGTTTCCACATATATGGTTGGCCCAAGAGAACATCACAGACATCCATTGGGGAAACATCACATAATACCTCATCCTTTAAGGGTTGGATGTCATATAACAATCGACATTGTTGTCTGACACGAAGATCACATCCTTGGTGAGGCCATCCGATGTTGTATGGTTGTGGGTGTGGTGTTGTTGACAATCCCAACTGTTTGACGACCTCTACTGGGATGAGGTTCTTCTGGCTTCCACTATCAATAATAAAATGTTGTGGGGTCCCCTTCACTCACATATGTGACTAGAAAATATGCTCCCCATTTTCAGGATCTGTTGGTTCTTCTAGTTGAATTTTTGTGGTCGTGACAATAGTAGTGGGGTCTGTGTCGATGATTTGTCTTTTACCAGTATTTTCATAATCAGATTTTGAATCAGGGTTCGGCTCCTGATCTTTGATCTTATCCACCAATAACTAGTTTGAGTGACATTCATTGTTGTTCTACCAGCGGCCTTTTTGGAAATCGCACCATTTTTCGGTGTCCTTCTTTGTCTTCCTGTGACCCTTCTTTTCCTGTGGCTTGGAATGGTTTTCAAGAGACTGTTTGTTAGGGTTTTCTTTATCATACTTTGGTTGTTTTGTATTTGCAAACCCGAACTCCCATTTGTTCTAGTACTTAAATTTCTACTTGATTTTAACAACATATCGATCAGCAACACCGAGTGATGAGATGTCAAAAAAATCCATTTTAGTTTGGATGTATCTGTGTAGAGCCCCATGGTATTTCAGAACCATATGTCGTTCATAGTCTTTGATACCCAACTTGGTGCACAAGGTATAGAAGGTATTGGTGAACTCTGGAACTGCTTGGCCCCTCTCTTGTCGCAGTGTGGTCCATCTCATGTACTAGTCCTCATAGTTGTCAAAAGGATAATATTGTTCCTTTACCACATCCACAAAAAAATTTCAAGCGGGCTCGACCCCATATATTCTAGACTCCTCTATGGAACTTTGTTGCCAGTAAGTTTCCCACCAATGTTTGACATGGGGGAGAACTTTAAGGGGTGTGAAGGTGATCTTTTCCCTGTCAGAAAAATGGTGAACAGAGAAATAACCGTCTATTAGATTTAACCATTTTTCTAATGCATCTGCATCTATCCAACCTTCAAATATGGGAATATCAAAATTAACATGTATATTGAAAGGAGAGGTGCTTCCAAAGTGGTTGTTTGATGAATATATTCTTGTTGCTATTGACAGGCATTGAAGGATGTGGGAAAAATTATCCATCATTTCATCCCTCTATCGTGTGAGAGCATGCTCAAACACTAGATTGATAGGATCGTCTACTCCGTCATTTTTCTTTTCTTCCACCATTAAGGGTTTCTTGGGCATGAAAGAGGGATTGTATTCAAGAGAGACAATATTGAGACCCAACTTGCTATACTAGGACCTCGTTAGGGACATCCACTGAAAATAACGATCAAGAGCAATCTACTTTGATAGAACTAATTCATATTATTTTCGGCACGAAATGAGAGTGGAGATATAATAAAGAAATTGCACAGAGATATCAAAGATATCCAATAATATAACATAAATGTATCAGAGATGCATCCATAAACAAAGATATAAAGTAATACACGATTTCTATAAATGAAAGAAATGTACAGACACTATAAAAATACATAGTGAAAGACTCGCTAGAATGGTGACAACTTATCCCTGAGAAGAGATATGACGGCTACTCATATTTTCAAGAAGATGATTACAATGAGGATCTGAAGGCCTTTTTTATAATAAAAAGGAATCCAAAAAACCCTAGACATCCAAAAATCTAACCCCAGGAGATGAAGCGTCAAAAGTCATGTGGGCCCCATTTGGGTAAGTTGGTACATCAACTTCTCGGGGTCATAACTTTTTGATACAATTTCGGTTTTAGGCGTATGATAGCCTGTTGGAAATGTATCACTGAGGAGATTCATTTTGGGGGCTTTATCATGCCTTTGGATATCATTGAGAATCTCGATCCCGAAAAAAAATTATTTAGGCCGTCAAAATGGCCCTAGAAGTTTAAACTGCTAAAAATAGTAAATTGCCAAAATTGTCAGAAAACTGTTTTGAGCCAGTTAGAAAAGGTGGGTGACCACCGATATCCACCTGGATCATCATGTCCATATAACTTCAACCCGACTTCCAAAGGATTTGTTTCTAGATTGAAACTCATCATTTTGAACTTCTTCAAAATATCCAAAGTATACGTTCATTGTGACATCAAAATACCATCTTCTTTCTGCCAAAACTTCAATTGCCAAGAAATAATGTAACTCTCCAAGATATTTCATCTCAAACTTAGCAATCATGTGTGAATTAAACTTTTGAAATAACTCAGCATTGTTCCTTGTGTAGATCAAATCATCAACATAAAGTGTAACAGTCAAAATATCCCGACCTCACTGAAGAATATAAATATTGGGCTCAGATAAGTTTTTGATTAAGCCATGTGTTAGACAACTGAGAAGCGGGGGTGAATCAGTTGTTACCATGCTTAAACAATTATGGTTCTTTTAAACTCTTTGTAGAGACACTGAATGATGATCACAATAATGTAGGGAAATAAACAATGGCACTTTCAGCATCATTCACATATATGAGAAACAGAGAGACAGATATTTCCCGAGGAAACCCATGCAGGGTAAAAACTCTTTTTCTTTATATGATAAGTAATGGTTACATTCTTTACAGTATCATACATATCAGCACCAACTCATAATGAGGCTACAAACTCAGTTTTGAAATATGCAACTTGCTGAGAGCACCAACTCTCTGTTTTCTCTAGCACCCACTAGAGGGAAGCACCAACTCCCTAGTTTCTCTAGCACCAACTAGAAGGAAGAACCAACTTCCTGTGTTCAAGAACCCACTTGAAACTTTGAGGACATAAGTCCTCCCTAGCTCCTCCCAACCACCCTGAAATATAAATATTTTACATTGAAACTTATTACAGTGATATGATGTTCAACAATGGCTTACCGGACTCATCACTGCTATGTTGTATTTCATTGCTCTATCTGCCTCATTGCCTTTCTGCAAACATCACTTGCGCTATTTGTTCTTCCACTTTTTATGCTCTATGCACCGTGTCTATTCATTTCACAATTCCTCTTATGTGCTCTTCAGCTGCTGCACTCTCCTCCTTCTTCACACATGAATCACCTTCACCAACAACAATCACAGCAACCTCCAACAGCAACAACAACCTCTTCTCTTCTCTATACCGTATATATGTAGCTTATGTGCATCTTGTGCATGCAATATTTTTCATTCCTCTGCATGCTCATCCCACACTAATCTCCTCCACATCTCAAGTGTTCTACGTGATCGTCATCGTGATTCTTCAACTTTTCTGGTTGTTTTCCCACGTGTTCAGCATCACTGGGTGTTATGCTAAGATTCCTCAGCCTCTCTGGCAGTTGAGACTCTTCATATTCTCTGAGACAGTCGAGCTCACCTTCTCTATTTCAGTTATAGGCCTCAATGCCCATCCATCTATCCATCACCTTCACGAACATCTTCATTCCTCTTGAAGATTTCCAGCAGCTCTTCACCTTCTATGTCAATCATCCCATGTGTCTTCAAGTCCTCTGGCTCGAACCATCAGTGGTTTCTGGAAGTTATAGTATGTCGTGCTACAGTAGCCCTCTGATCTCCTTCAGGTTTATTTGCGCCATTGGATGAACTTTATTAATCTTGCTACACTAGCTCCTTCCCCAATGTGACTATGGTCATAACCAAGCACCTATGCAAAAAGCATTTTTCGCAAATTCACGTTTCATGGATCTAGAAATGTGGCACCTCGACTTTCCAAGTCGCGATCCCCGATACCTCATAATGGCGTGCGATCAACGGTCTTGATCAGAGCTTGATTCTACGGCTACGATTGCATCGCAATTTCGCATATTGTGAAATCGACATTCTTGTTGCATTGTTTCTTTGACATCTCCAAGTTGCAATCCCCAAAACTCCGATATGGTGTTAGATCAACGGTCCATATCTTAGCTTGATTCTACGGCTGCGATTGCATCGCAATTTCGCATATCGCAAAATCGACATTCCTATGGTGAATGTTCTTGTCACTTCCAAATCCCAATCCATGAAACCCCGTGAAGAAGTCAGATCAATGCTCCATATCACTTCTTGATCTAACGGTTGCAAATACGTCATGATATCGCATATCGCGATTTCGACATTTCTGTTGCACTGTTTACTTGCCTCTCCATGTTGTGATCCCCAAAACTCCGAAGTGGTGTACATCTAATGATGTCACACATGGATTGACACGTGTTGAATACTGCCACGTGTCACTTTGATTCGTGACTTACTTGTGCCTGAAGTGTTGAATCAGCCTGACACTTGTCATTACCTGATTGTGCCACATGTTCCTAGCTGACGTGGTTTACTGACGTGAGTCTGGTCGACGGTCTAGATCATATCTTGATCTGACGGTTCATATTCAGTCGGGATTTCACACATCACGATTTCAGGGTTCCTGATGTCAATAATTTTTTACATGTCCGACTCTCGATCCCCAAAACTCTGACAAGGACTAGAATCAACAGTCCATATTTTTCCTCGGTCCAATGGTCGATATTATATCGGGGTATCGCATATCGTAATTTTGTGAATCCTATGGTTATTATTCTTTGACCTCTTCAACTCGCGATCCTTGAAACCCCGACAGGGAGTCGGATCAACGGTCCACATAACCCCTTCAGATGGACGGTCCTCCTACTTTCAGGATTTTGTGAGCCACTTTACTCCTTGCACTTTAAACACCGTGCAGGTTTTCCTCGATCCAACGGTGGTCAGATCTTGTGCTCAAATCTAACACCTGAGATCTATCCTCCTCTTCAGCACGTGCACTTCTTGTCTTTATTCAGATCTGACGACCCTCATGCTGTTGGGAATTTTGGATGGGATCCAACGATCAGCCACACTTCTCCTCCAAGCTTACACATCCTTCTTACTTGAAAGAATTTGGACTCTGTGCTAATTCCTCATGAGCCTACA
>ML788988.1:0-42820 GCA_009831015.1 Picea engelmannii
AGGTCATCATAATGGTCCATATCACATATAGGCATGGCTTGGATAGTAATGAAGAAAACAAAGTTATATTGAAGGAGTATCACTTCTACATAAGCGATGATTGGTTCCATGACTTAGCCTATGTACAACATTTCCTTCAGTTGTTTTACAATCACCTTAAGGAGAAGAACATATTGATGGATCAACATTGGATTTGGTCAGATGGTTGTGCGGACTAGTTAAAAAATTCTCGTGTATTTCAGTGGTTGTATATGTTGCACAACAAACTCAAGGTACCACGCATTTGGAATTATTTTGAGTCCGAGCACATTAAAGGGGAGCATGATGGAGTAGACACATGCATAAAAATAACATTACATATGAAAGAAATGTAGTTCACAACTACCTCCATCATTTGAGACGCGAAATTCATTGTTGAATGGGAGAGGGAACAAGAACTCGTGAAGACCAATCACACAAGAAAGAACATGTACATAAATATTTTTGGGAGTGTTAGAATAATGTATATGTGCTCGTTTAACCATAGACAATGCTACACCATTTTCACCCATCCATAGGCACAAATCCTCCCCCGAGCACCTTAACCTTTGGCAGAAAGAATTATACTAGGAAGCCACATCAGAACCATATATGAATAAGAGAGAGTGGACCTTCACCAAACTTAGTGCACAAGATAAAGATACTGAAAAGACTAAACAAGAGAAAACTTCCCAACAACAGCTGTTGATTCTCCTCCTCCAAACTTGTGCACTGTTTCTGGTTTTTTGGGTAAGAGTGAGTGAAAAAATGAGCCAAGATGTCCTCTATTTATACTAATCTTTCCAGTGACTTTTTTGGCTGGGTCGACCTGACTTTCTGGTAAATATATATATTTTTTATTTTTTTCCTTTGGAGCCGACTTTTCTTCCTGGAGTATAATACCTTAATATTATATATTATGTTGAGATGACATGTCTTCTAGGGTTCTCACACATCTATTTAGGGTTTCTCTTACTTCTGAAATATTCTATTCTAGTCAAAGGTTACATATGGAGGTTAATACCTCCCACATCTACCATAATATCAACACCCCTTCTTATCTAGGGAGGTATTAATGGTCTCAAAAACATCAATCCATATTCACATGTCATGGGTAATACTCTCATATTCTTGTAGACCATTCTACAGGTAGCATCATCACGTCACACATGGATACAACCATGTGGACCTGTCAATTTCTTCTAGGGGCCACAATTTGCTAGAGAATAATAGAGCTACACCTTGTAGTGTGTGTCGCCATCATCACCATGGGATGCACCCGCATGACGTGCTCACCCATGGCTACACCCATGTTGTGAGTATCATCATAGATCAAGTCACGAGTATCTCTATCAACATTATCTGTTAGCAATCATCAAAACATATCATCACAATATCCATGAGCCTCATTTAGTTTATTGATGATCCATCTCCACCACCATGTGTCTAGCGCCTCAGGTCATTCTTGTCCCATGACAAGAATTATGACCTCATCGGAGCCACATTCACATGATAGTTGATCCTCTCATAGGATCACTCTGTGAATGAATTTATATCGATGCTATCAGACACGTGTGTCTAGCACCTTAGGTTTTTCTTGTACCATGACAAGAATTATGACCACATCGGAGCCAAAAACACCTCCTGGTGATCCTCTCCTAGGATCACTTCGTGAATGTATTCATCTCGATGTTATTGGACACATGGAATTGAAACTCAAGTACCTCGAGTCTTCAGTCCGTCGAAGACTATGTCAGGACACATCTACTCCAGATGTAGATGTTCCTTATCTCCCCTGGTCTGCAACCCAGTTCTTGTGGAGATAGAGTTGACCCGATGCTTATCGGGGGTACTCACCTACTCGTGAGTTAACTACTCACCTACTCGTGAGTTAACTACCCACCTACTTGTGAGAGTTCTACGCCCAATGCAATTCACACATAGGATATCTAGCAACAAATCGAATCTTCAGTCCATCGAAGATTACATCTGGGCCTATTCCCACATTATCAAGTCCATCTGATCAATCTTGGAATATTGACACAATGCTGCAATCATCAAAAATCCCCTAGGGAAACATTTTCATTCCTGCCAAGCATGTCCCAGACAGAGGCTTAGTGAAAATTTTAGCTATTTTCTCATCTGTGGATAAGTGATGGAGCCTCATTGCCCATTTTTGCACCATGTCTATGATGAAGTCATGCAATATCCTTCATCTCAAACTCTGAAATAATCTCCCTCTATTTGAGAGAGTCCTTGAACCATGCTTCCATTTTCTGCATGTCCCTTTGCATTTTGCAAAGTTTCATGAATCTATGTTGGCTTCTTCCTGATAATTCACTCTATCTAAAGTCTGACTCCCTCTGAAGTCCTTTCAAGTCTGTTGTTTTGTTGTCATATATTTCTTGTTCCTAACCTAGAACTAGGGGCTCCCGTACTAGGGATAATGTCCCTTCTAACAAATATAAGAAGTATGGCCTCACGTGCTAGGATAATAACCAAGATGGCCTCCCATAGGGATAATAACCACAATGGCCTCATGTACTAGGATAATAACCAAAATGGCTTCCCACAGGTATAATAACCAAAATAGCCTCCCGTAGAGATAAAAACCAAAGATGGCCTCCTATACTAGGATAATAACCAAAAATGGCCTCATGTACTAGGATAATAACCAGAAAAGGCCTCCTGTACTAGGATAATAACCAAACCAAAAGGAAAAATGGAATCTCGTACTGGGGAAAATGGTCCAATACAAAAGAAAAATAATTTAAATAACTAAATTATACTTACAGTGAAATTTGTAGAGATCCTCCTGAATAATTTCTTTGAGGATCGTCGTCACATTTAGTCTTCTTCTTGTGCTTGACCTTCTCTTCATATTCTCTCGACTTGGGAATGTCCTGGTTTGTGTAGTCCATGAGATCATTTTCTTCTAATATAAGAAGTAACTTAATATTCCATGATATGAAGTTGTTGGCACCTTCCAATTTGTCTTCTACTCTGAAACTGGTCTTCATGACTATTTTGACTTTAACCTTGACTAGTCAAACTTTGACTTTGACCCAAAAATCAAACCTTGAAGTTTTTGATGGATGAGGGAACCAAGAGATGTGTTGGGTTAGGGTGCACTATAATATCTAGGAATTGGGTCCAATGCTTCACTAAAAGTGCCCAATAATTTAGATTTAGGGTTTGTTGTAGATGCAAAATCAGAAACCCTGGTTGCAACTGTAATTGGTGCTACACCGAGCTTGACAAGGAACTCCTGATCTACCTTCCAGTGGTTAGATTTTTCTGAAGGTAGTGTGGGCTCATAACCTGTTAGAATAATTTATATGTGCTCATTTAACCATAGACAATGCTACACCATTGTCACCCATCCATAGGCACAAAGCCTCCCCCGAGCACCTTAACATTTGGCAAAAAGAATGATTCCAGGAAGCCACATCAAAACCACAAATGACCAAGAGAGAGTGTACCTTCTCCAAAGGTATTGCACATGATAAAGATACCGAAAATATTGAACAAGATAAAACTTCCCAACAACAATTGTTGCTCCTCCTCCTCCAAAGTTGCACATTGTTTCTAGTTTTTTGGGTGAGAATGAGTGAACAAATGATCCAAGTTGTCCTCTATTTATACTAATATGTCCTAATTAATTTTCTGGTTGGGCCAACTTAACTTTCTGGTAATTATATTTTATGTTTATCTTTTTCCTATGGAGTCGACTTGTCTTCTTGGAGTATAATACCTTAATATTGTATATTTTGTTGAGCTGACATGTCTTCTAAGGTTCTCACACATCCATTTAGGGTTTCTCTTACTTCCGAAATATTCTATTCTAGTCAAAGGTTACATATGGAGGTTAATACCTCCCACAGCTACCATAATATCAACAAGAAGGTGGTCTATGTAGATCAATCACAGTGGTATGAATGCAAACAAATTCAGGGCACTCGTGGATTCCATTCAGTTAGAACATCAGACAATGCAATAGTTGAAATATGGATGAGAAAACTCTCTTGCTTCTGTGGTCCATGTATTAGTAATGAATGGGATGATTGTGAATCGACAGACTAAGTTGATATATGGGATCATGTATCACTCCCCATTGGTCAACATATAACTATGGATTTATCCCAGTTGGAGGAGGACCAATCAAATATTTCAACAGATTATGATCACATCTCATATCTCGTACTACTAGGTTCGATGAAACCTTCTATTAAATTTTGAATAAATATAATTAATGTTTTATTCTTTGGTCATTTAGTGGACTGACATGTTGACACTCCATTTTTTGCAGGGAATGTATACGCAGTGGTTGCACCAAGAGGTAATGAATGAGGCACTGAATATTGGATGGAATGTTGCTTAGAGGGAAAGAAGACCCTCATGCGATCAGTAACATACTCCGAAGGCATTGCATTTTTTATTGGGTCAATGGATATTAAAGGAGAATATCTGACACATGATGAAAGAATACATAAGAAATGTGGTTATGTATTTCAATATTATAGACCAGGTGAAGTTGTATACCACTTTACGAACTTGGTTGTTGGTACAAACCTCCAACTACGAAAAAATCCAAGTAAGAACTCATCAAAGGTATGATACTTCTTTCCCTACTCTGAGCATGAGAATTTAATGGAGACCATCAATATTAGAAGTGATCCTCATGGTCTACTGGAATAACCATAGGTATGAGAAAGGAATAATTGAACAAATATTTCACATTTATGAATGATTGAAATTTTGGCTTCATGCTATGTTTGTTATGATATTCATGTATGTTGTGTTTTTTGTTGTTGTTGTTAGGGAACTATGCTTAGCCTTCCCTTGCCTTTCCTTGCCTTAATTTTCCTTGCCTTTCCAAGACATGCCTTTCCTTGCTTTGCCTTGCCTTGTCATACCTTTAATTTCCATGCCATGCCATGTCATGTCATGCCTTGCCATGACTTATCATGCCATGTCATTCCTTGCCTTGCCTTTCCATGCCATGCCTTTCCTTGCCACACCATGCCTTGCCATGCCTTTCCTTTCCATGTGTTTCCTTTCCATGCCATGCCTTGCATTGCCTTTCCCTTCCATGGCATGGCATGGCAAGGCAAGGCATGTCAAGGAAAGGCATGGCATGGCATGGAAAGGAAAGGGATGGCATGGCATGGCATGGAAAGGAAAGGGATGGCATGGCATGGCATGGAATTACATGTCATGGCATGGAAAGGAAATACATGGAAATGCATGGCATGGCATGGCATGGAAAGGTAAGAAAATCCATAGAAAGGAAAGACATGGCATGGCATGTCAAGGAAAGGCATGGCATGTCAAGGAAAGGAAAGGCAAAGCATGGCATGGCAAGGCAAGGTATGGCATGGAAAGGCATGGTAAGGAATGACAAGGAATGGAAAGGAATGACATGACATGGCATGGCATGACTAGTCACTACTACATATGTATGGAAAAATCGATGTTGTACTTTGACAATACAAATAAAATCGACTGTACTGTTTGATTTTACTTGCATTTTTTATTTTTTATTTAAAATCCCCGATGTTCGTCGAATATCCGACGATAGTGAATTTTGTCGGATATCTGATAGTTGACCAAGTCAATGATCATTGGTTATTCGACAGGTGACCAGGTCAATGATGTGTGTGCCGACGTTTGACGAATTCAATATTTTTGTTCGTTAAGCAACGTCTCTTTGGTCAACATTCGTTGGAAGTCCGATGAAAGTGCGATACATAATTAAAAAAATTCGAAATATTAAAGGTGTTCGACGTTGTTTCTATACTAGCGACAGTTTTCATAGGTTATAAGGGATATTTTTAGGTCATAATACAATTTGTTTTTATTTTTGTAATTGCATTACAAATAGTTAAACTACCGAAATTGATTTTTTAAGATAATCATCACTGAAAGTTTGGTAAGGAAAAATGTCACATAACATTCCTCCAGGAGGACAAGGCCGAGACTTGAGATCTGCATTGGTTGAGGCTTTGGGTGATAAAAAATGTTATTTCCCTTTAAAAAAATGAAGGTGCTATAATATAGGTGAATAGGTGAAAACAAATTTTACAAGTTATTGCACTGTACATGGCATCCAAATGAAACAAATTGTTCCATATACACCACAACAAAATGGTGTTGTTGAGAGAAAGAATCACACATTAAAATAAATAGTTAATTGTATGATCTAATCTAAGGGATTAAGTATTAATTATTAGGTAGAAGCCATTGACTATGAAAATTACATAGTAAATCACACTCCCACAAAGGCTATAATGAAACGTTTTGTTAAAATTTCACTTAGCAGTTAAGTGCATTCAATATTCTTTAACTTTTAACAATTAGAATAATAACTCCATGCATAAAGATCACTGAAATAAAGACATCCACATTATACACAAGATATATCCTGGGAAACCCTCTTGGGGGGGAAAACCCAACAAAGATTATTTAATATAGATTCGTCAAGAAGTACAACGTCTCTCTCCAAGAGAGATATCACAAAATAGAATATAACCAAAAGATAGACCATAAACCCTAACCATAATAGGGTAGCGCACCACTAGACCGAGATAAACCTCCAAAAGATAACCAAAACCCTCCACGAAAACAACCTTACTCTATAGTTGCATCTCCTTCTAAGACTTGCGCACTCTTCCTTGAGAGAGAGAACTTATGTTGTGTGTGTTCTTCAAATGAGGCTCCTACCCTCTTATAAATACAAGTTGAGTCACCATGTTATTAGGTTCGGGCCGACTTGTACAACTGACGCTTTCTAATTTACATTTAACTTTTACAAAGGCACAATAGGGACAACTTTAAAAATACAACATAATATTATTCTTATGGTTTTGACTTGGTCTAATACAATACAGATACAATAAGAATATATTTTTAAGCTACTCAAACTTCAACACTCCCTTTTAGGAAGGAAGGTATTCTTCTGGCATGATCGTCACAACTGCTTCTACACTTCTGTACACTTGACCATTGACTTGTTGAATTTCCAGAAATCTATATTGAAGAATTTTTGTAACCACATCATGCATCCAGGGTCTCATCATCCTTCTGGGTTATATGTCATCACAGGGCTTCAACTAGTTCATATAGAACTAGGAAACTCTCCAGCTCACACAAAATTTGGCATCTAGTTCGTATAGAACTAGTAACCTCGCCAACTCACACTAAATTTTGCATCTAGTTCATACATAACTAGAAAAATAGCCATATCACATAGAATATGGCATCTAGTTCATACAAAACTAGTAACCTCATCATCTCACACATAATCTGGCATCTAGTTCATACAGAACTAGTAAACTCGTCAGCTCACACATAATCTGGCATCTAGTTCATATAGAACTAGTAACCTCTGGTTGTCACACTAGTAAACCAGTCCATAGTGACCATGCATCTAATCACAAGGATTAGGTGATGTAGTTCACACACACTACCCATCTATCCCAAGGATAGGAAACACCTCCAACCACACAGGTTCTCCCTCCAGCTTGAAAATATGGGAAACTTGCCAGCCCCGAAAGCTTGCCATCTACTAACCTTGTGTGAGGTCATGCTAATTGGTGCCATAATCAGTAACATTCTTGTGAATGACTACCCATTTCTACTTCCACACTCTACTTCCCTGGAGTCGCATATGTAACTCATCACTCCCTCTTACTAGGGAAGTCCTTCTGGACCACAACAAGCTTGTCCCTGAAGTACACAAACTTCACTCTTGATATAGGCTTGGTCAACACGTCAATTATATTCTCATATGTAGCAACATACTGGAGCTTCAATTCTCCCTTATACACCATATCTCTAATATAATGTTACATGATCTCTATATGCTTGTACTTGTCATGAAACACCGGGTTCTCTGACAACTTTACACAACTATGGTTGTCACACCAGATACAAGTTACCTCCAATTCGAGATCAAACAATCCTACAAGAATCTTCTGAAGCCACATTGATTCAATTCTATATGAACATGATTTTATATACTTTTCCTTAGTCGTACTGAGTGCCACACTAGTCTACTTCCTTCTAAACCATGAGATCATAGCTGAACCCAAACTGAAGCAACATCCATATATACTCTTCTGGTCTACGGCACTACCAGACTAATCTGAATCAGTATATATTTGCAGGATTATCTCACGATCCAAGACACATTTGAGTCCATAGTCAATTGTACCTTTTAGGTACCTCATCACATGTTTTGTCGCAATCAAGTGAACACCTCTAGGTTCGACCATATACCGACGTAATGTGTTCACCAAAAAACATATATCTGGCCTTGTGTTCATTAAGTACATCAAAAAACCAATCATTCGTCTATACATGGTGGCATCCACTGTCTCTGAAGATGTATCACTCAATAACTTCAGATTCGTCACCATCAGTGTAGGAATGGCTTTACAATCCATCATTCCAAATCTCTACAGTATATTTTCCTTGGTTAAGGAAAATATCACTCGGTCTCTGTCATACCTCTAGACCTAAGAAATAATGCATCATACCCAGATCTTTCATTTCAAATTATGTAGCAAGATTCCTCTTACTTTCAGTGATGAGATTCTCATCTCCTGTTAAAAACAGGTCATCCACATAGAACAGTAATATCACTGGTCCACCATATACAACCTTGTATTTAAGGTTGGAATATGCTTTACTCTTGGTATATCCCAATCTCATCAAGAAAAAATTAATTCTACCGTACCATGCCCTGGGTGCTTGCTTTAATCCATACAAGGCTTTCTTCAATTTGCACACATGTGACTAACTGCCATGTGTCTCGAAACCTTGTGGCTGCTCCACATATACTTCCTCTTCTATTACACCATTTAGAAAATATTTATTCACGTCCATCTAGTGTACTTTCCACTTCATTACTGCAGTTATCGAAAGTATAGCTCTAATTGAAGTATATCTCACTACATGAGAAAATGTCTCATAATATATTCCTTCTTTCTAGGAGAAACCATGTGCCATGAACCTTGCCTTGTACAATTACCATGTTAATTGTCAATTGGTTCTGCTAACTAAGCAAGTCATCTGGGACTCGATTATCTATTATCGACACTACTATATTTTGAATGCTTCTTCTTGTAAATCCACTTGGAACTTACCACTATCTTCTCTTTTGGTCTCAGAACCACATCCTAAACATAATTCTTTACAATGGACTGGTACTCCTCAATCATGGCATCCTTACATTCTTTATTCTCTGCAACCTCTTCATAATAGGTAGGTTCAACATCAATAATGTCACTTAGCAATGCTACGTAAGTAGAGTATGGTCGTGGTCTCTTTCTTTCTCTAAAAGATCCATCTGGAGCTCCATACTTCTCTGTATCCTGAATAATTTCTCGAGCCCAAGCCACTATTCTCTTATTTGTATTCATTTCTAGGGATGAATCTTCAGGTCTATGTGGTTCTTTCATATCATGATCTTCTAGTACAACATCATCGCCTACATTTGTATCTGAAACTTTGGGAGCTTCAGGTTCCTCATCATGGACCTCATCTGAATGATTCTTTATCAATCTACTGAAATCTACATCCTCGTCAAAGGTGGCATCTTTGCTAGTCTCAATATGTCAATGACCGGGGATGTAAACTTTGTATGCCTTTGATGTTTCACTATATCCAACAAATATACCCTTCTTTCCTGAAGGTTCCAACTTCGATCTATTTTACTTCAGGACATGCACATACATTGGACAACCAAAGATCCTCAGGTGGTTGACCTCTGGATTTTTACCTGTAAACATTTCTTCTGGTGTCTTGTTCCCAAGTACACGGTGGGGACTTCTATTCTGCAAATATACAACGGTCCTGGTTGCTTATTCCCACGTATGCATCGATAAATATTGATCATGAATCATGGCCTTTACTGCTTCCATGATCGTTCGTTTATTTCTTCCTACCACACCATTCTACTGAGGATTGTAGGGAGTAGAGAGATCCCTCTTAATCACAACTTCTTTGCAAAATGCCTTAAATTCATCTGATGTGAATTCTCCTCCATTATCTAAACTTAATATCTTTATCTTCTTTTCATAAAGGTTTTCAACAAGTCCTTTTAATTCTTTGAACTTGTTGAATACTTCACTTTTAGCTTTCAAAAATTAAATCCAAGTGTTACGTGAGAAATCATCAATAAATGAAACATAATATACATACCCGCTAAGTGAAGTGGATGACATTGGTCCACACACGTTTGACTGCACAATGTCCAAGGCTCCTTTGGCTTTGTTGTTTCTGCTTGGAAATGGATTCTTCACGTTCTTTCCTTGTGCACATCCCTTGCATATGCCTTAATGATTCACTTGGATCTATGGCAAACCTGTCACCATCTTGATCACGACCGGTAATGCTTTGTAATGTATGTGAGTACATATTCTATGCCATAGCTCACTCAGAGTAACTGTGATGTTTACTAATGTTGAAAATGAATGTCCCTTCAATTTTTGTATACCTACTTCTTGAACACCAATTACCACACCATCATCAATAGACTTTCTTCTTGGCCACATGAGAACTTCACCATCAATGAAAGAAACTTTGAATCCTTTCTCATCCAAATATGAGATAGAAAGGAGATTCTTCTTCAAACTAGGTACATACAAACCATCCTTCATATTCATAGGATTTCCGGAATCCAATCTGTACGAAGCTTCTCTACTCCTTTAATGGGATACTGATAATCATCACTGAGCTTCACCTTGTGAGGTGAATCCTTTTGAACTAATTCTGAGAAAGAATCCTTGTAACCTATCATGTGCTTAGAAGCACCACTATCAATAAGATATGTGTCACTTCCATGAGTAACTATTCCTGTAAGAGTTGATATCAATATATATTCTTCGCATGAATCATCTTATTTGGCTCTCTTCTAATCAAGTTCATTGTATTTTGTGGCATGAGAATGATGTCTTTTATACTTTTCTTTTCTGACCTGATCTTTTGAGTGGGGATATTTTATTGCAATGTGTCCCATCTTCTGGAAGATGTATCATCTATAATTTGAGTAATTATTTTGAAACTTTTGTGTCTTTTGTGACCCTTGATCCTTTTTGTGTGAGTGAACCTCTTTCTTTCTCTTTCCTTTTCTTGCATGTGCTACAAGAGATTGATTTTCATCATCACATAATTTCACTTCTTTTGCTGCCAATCTAGATTATTCTTGAGTGCAATCCTCCCATAGTCTACTAAACCTTGTTATCTTTCTTCTTGAACAAATTCCCTGAATGAACAATTCCCAAGATCTTGGGAGACCATTAAATGTAGTCATTACTAGTTCATCTTCTTCAACTATGTCTCCAATGGCTTCAAACTATTTTCTGATTTGAGACATCCTCGTGAAGTAGGATTGAATGGTTTTTGAACTTTGCATCTTCACACTCTTGATCTATGTCCTCAACATCATCTTCTGGTTGATATTCTTTCCTTCATATAATCGGGATAGGGCATCACACATTTTCTTGGGAGTTGTCAATGATGAGACATGAGGGATCAAATGATCCTTGATAGAATCAACAATGATTCTCTTTTCCTTGGCCTCATCTCCCTCTGGTTCCAGAATTTCTTCTTTGACAAAACCTTCTAGATAATTATATTCTAGAATGAGCATTACTCTATACGTCCATCCTCGAAAGTTATTATCACCCTCAAGCTTCTCATCAAGCTTAGTGTTGGAAGTCATCTCTCCCTGGGAATAAAATATGATAAGAAAATAAAAAAAATTCAAATAAAGGTTTTGAACTTACCAGAGAGTGTGCTATGCCAAGGTGATCTAATCCAACTTTAGTCTACAACTTCTTGGACTTATTTACCTAGGGTTTCATGAGGAAATCCTATTTTTTCAACTTGAGAATTTTGGAATTATGATCCAAGGAATAGATGGACCCTCCTTAGGTGAAATCCTTGATGTATTTATTTTGACCAACGCCCTTCATAAGGTGGGTAACATCATCTCCTAGGGTTTTATGCAGAAACCCTAATTTTCTGAAACTGTGAAAACTACAAAATTGGTTCAGGGAAAAGATGCGCTAGGGTTAGGAGAGTCTTCCTATGGTCTTGTTTTCCCCAGGGAATTCCTCTTGACTGTGAAAATGGATTCTTTCAGGCCTACTATGAGACCATGTTAAAATTTTGCTTAAGTAGTTAAGTGTATTCAATATTCTTTAATTTTTAATAATTAGAACAATAACTACATGCATAAAAATCACTGAAAGAAATACATCCACAATATACACAAGATTTATCCTAGGAAACCCTCTTGGGGGAGAAAACCCAACAAAGATTCTTCAATATAGATTCGTCAACAAGTACAATGTCTCTCTCCAAGAGAGATCCCACAAAACATAAGATAACTAGAAGATAGACCAGAAACCCTAACTAGAATAGGGTAGCGCACCACTAGACAAAGTTAGACCTCCAAAAGATAACCAAAACCCTCCATGAAAACAACCTTACTCTGTAGTTGTGTCTCCTTGTAATACTTGAACACTTTTCCTTGAGAGAGATAGCTTGTGTTGTGTGTGTTCTTCAAATGAGGCCCCTAGCCTCTTATAAATACAAGTTCAGTCACCCTATAATTAGGTCAGGGCCGACTTGTACAATTGACACTTTCTAATTTACATTTGACTTTTACAAAGGCACAATAGGGATGAATTTACAAATACAACATAATATTATTCTTTAGGGTTTTTACTTCGTCTAATACAATACAGATACAATAAGAATATCTTTCTAAGCTACTCAAACTTCAACACCTTTTCCCCTATAGCCAAAATGAATTCCATCCACCTTATTTTAGCCCTTGCATGCTCACATAAATGGGAGGTCCATCAAATGGATTTCAAATCTGCTTTCTTGCATGTGGATTTTCAAGAAGAAATCTAAATGGAACAACCTCCTAGATATGTCTAGAATGACTCCATCCTTGTTTACTACCTTAATAAATCTCTTTATGGTCTTAAGAAAGATCCTAGAGCTTGTTATGCCAAAATGGATAGCTTTCTTCTTAATACCAATTTTTCTAGATGTCATTCTAACCCTAATGTCTATACCAATAAAGTAGGAAGATATCTCATAATCCTTGTTCTTTATGTTTATGACCTTATCCTCATTGGTAGCGACCCAAAACTTTTAACCCATGTGAAATCCAACATTAAAAAGAAATTTGAAATGACATACTTAGGCTATTTGTATTATTTTATTGGCCTCCAAGTATTGCAAACCAAGGAAGGAATATTTCTTTCCAATTATAAGCATGCTTGTGACCTTCTTCATTGCTTTCACATGGATGATTCAAAACCAACCCCTTCTCCCTTCAAGTCTGGAGTCAAACTTACTACCACTTGTACTTCTCTCCAAGTTGATGCCACCTTGTACCGTCCATTAGTTGGTAGCCTCTTATATTTGACTCATACCTATCTTGATATTTCCTTTGTTGTTGGTATTGTTGTCAGGTATATGCAATCCCCCCATGAAATCCATTAGAAATAAGCTAAAATAATACTTCAATATGTACACAATATACATCAAGGGGTACTCCTTTATTGGTTGGTTTCACTAATTCAGATTGGGTTGAAAACCCTAATCATTGAAAGGCTACTACATGTTATGTGTTCAGCCTTGGTTTATGACCTATCACTTGGGCCTCTAAGAAAAAACAAGCTATTTCCATTTCTTCAGAATAAGTAGAGTATCAAGCATCAATTAATGCAAGTCAAGAATCCTTGTGGCTTTGACAGATCCTTTCAGAATTTGGATTTCAGAAACAACATATGACCACCCTTTGGTGCAAAAATTAGAGTTTCATCAAGCTCACCAAATATCTGGTTCAACATCAATGAAGCAAACACATCGATCTACACATGCACTTGTTTATAAAACTCATTCATGATCGAGTTATTGAAGTGTTATTTTTCCCTAGAAAAGATCAAGTTGCACACATTTTCACAAAGCCTCTTACATAAGCAAAGTTTTCCAAACTTTGATCTATGTTAGGAGTTCAGTAAGATGTCATTAAGGGGGGATAGACTCTAATGCCTCCTTACTTCTCTTATTGCGTATCCTTTGTAAATCCTTCAATCATATCCCAAGTTGTTTTTAAGGGGGGATGTTAGGATATTTAGACACTAGGGATTTAGTTAAGATCAACTTGGTCTAATGTGTAGTTAGGTTAAAGTGCGTTTCTTTAGTATGCATTAGTATGAATGATCTATATGGATTTTGGTTGCCTCCCACCTATTCCAACTGGCTCATTTTGGCAGTTTTCCAGTTTAGCAATTTTTTCTAGTTTTCAGATCTCGAACTTCTCTGGCCGTTTTGAGGCCCTAAATAGGGTTTTTAGGGCTTTCCACAGTCACATGATATGATTTATCCAAAGTGTAATAGAAACATGTGTATTCCTCATATATACCTTTCCAACGGGCTATCGTGCGCCTAAAAAATATATCGTATGCAAAAGTTACGATCCTGGGAAGTTGATGTACTAACTTACCCCAACAGGGCCCACATGAATTTTGGCGCTTCATGTCCTAGGGTTAGGTTTTTGGATGTCTAGGGTTTTGGCATTCCTTTTTATTGTAAAAAAACTTGGAGAGCCTCATTGTAACCAACTTCTTGCGAATGAACGCAACCGTCACATCTCTTCTCAAAGATAATCCACCACCATTCCAACAAGCTTGTTTTTAGTGTACATTTTATAGTTTCAACATATTTCTTTATTGAATAGAAGCCAATTTTACTGTATCTCTGTTATAATTCCTTGTGTTTTTGTGTTAAGAATAATAATAATCTGCATTCATTTCGTTTTTCTCATAAAATTATAATCAATGCATTTGTAGTTAGGAAATCCAACAATCATGATATGGTTCTGACATAGAGTGATCCAACGGATCATATTCTCCTTTATCTTAACAACTAAAATGATACGTGGATTAACACTCGATTGTTCCATGATATTTATTTAAAGAACGTGGAGGGTCATTTGTCGATGATCGATTATGAGAAAATATCTTGTAAATCTCTTTGTAATATTTTCTTTTGCACTAATAAATTGCTCCAAGTGGCCACATTGGTTGGGTCTGTGGATGTTTCCCCATATGAGATTTACCACGTAAAAACATCGATGTCTTGATCTTTGATCTGGTTGTATGAGTGGTTACTGAAGGTGTTCATCGGATGTTGGAATACCTATGTTGTCGAACAACCATCCTCAAAATGAGGGAAGTTCTTGGAGGGTTTCCCTGGGATTTGCATCCCATCGAAAAAAAAATGTTGCACCTATAATAGATGCTTCATCAATGAGAAACACATGAATCTATTCAAAATAATTTGTCAACAATATCTACTTTTTCACTATTTGTTAAATGCATTATAAAATGTAGAACACAATTCCAAACCACTCATTGAAAGTCAATTTTCATGTCTACCCATTTGCGAGTCCTTTTAATTATTTTTGTTTGTAATTCATTTCATATTATAGAATTGAACTAGTGATTGAAAGCTTTTCTAGTTCTTGTACCTATTGTCAAAAACAATTATTTTAGTTTGTTAACTTGACATATTAGGTCCTAATTTTATAAAATTCTACATTGCCTAGTATTTGTGGTTGTTTAACATTTTGATATGGGTTGTTTACATAAATGTTCACTCATTTTGAGTTTTTAAGCATTTCAAATCACTTTCAAAGTTCTAAGATTAGTGATATTTGACCACAAATCTTTGTTCCATAATTTCATTTGTCTGTTAGTGTGTACATTAAATAGTTATTATTTTTTCCAATTAAGTTTCATTTGTTGTATGTTAATAATCACTCCATGATGTAGTTGTTTTGTATGTAGTCATTGTTCTATGTTGAGTAGTGTTCCTTGAAAATGCTTTCATTTATTTGATATGGATCACACAACATTAATTATTCTTTGATATGAAACACACAACATCAATTATTCTTTATGGTATTTTTCAAGATCTGATAGGGAGCACACAACATCAATTGTTCTTTATGGTATTTTTCAAGATATTTATCCTTATTATACTTAATATCTCATAACATATGGCTTGCCATTATTTCTTCATTTTGTTTTTTTTGTTTGAATAACTTGATGCAAATTAAGCTAGGTATAAGTGCTCAAAGGCTTCATGAAGTCACATATTAATTGATAATTCAAAGACACATTATGTTTTTTTATTAATCTCTCTTTTATTTTAAGTCTTTTAATATATTTAGCATAAATGCTTGTCCATTTACAACTATCGTGTTTATGAAAATATAATACCTTGAACCACTATTTAGTGATAGAGATAATATAATATAATATGCACAAATTATTGTGAATAAATTTGTTGCAGGTTCACTAAAGCTCTTCCAAGTTTACTAATGGTTTCCTTATATCAAAATTTTCCTTTTTATGATATGTTCATATGCATTTAAACGTTGACATCATTGTTTTGTTAAGTTTTGTTCATATGCATTTAAACATTGACATCATTGTTTTGTTAAGTTCTGTAATGAAGAAGCTACAATATGCAACTACTACATAAGTGTGAAGCACAAATTAAGATTTTGTATTAGTGTTTTAAACTTTTGGAATAGGCCATGAAAAATTATTGATCCATATGTATGATGGTTCTTTGCAACAACATTATTGTTTAGTTAAAGTTACATTGTATTGCATGCATGCAGTTCTCATGTGATAATTTTGTATCATCTAAAAAGATATCAAACATATACGTTTGATCATATTTGGAATGCTTTATTGTTTCAAATATTATCATTGGATTAGATTTTATTATGTCATTGTCATATTGCATAGGTTCAAGTATTTCATTTTTTCATTGGAGATTGTGGAAAATTAAATATGGTGAACATTTTTGTTTCTTCTACAAGTTTTTTACCAGGATGATGTTAAAATATCTTTAAGTCATTTGTAAGAGTGGTTGACTATGATGATGTTAAAGTATCTTTAAGTCATTTGTAAGAGTGGTTGAGCTACAAAAATTTTACAAAACTTACAACTTCTACTTTAGTATTTGTTACATATATTGATACATCTTTTATCCATAGTAATTCATGATCATGATTACTTCCTCTCTTTTGAAATTTACTTACATAAAAGTAGTCCTTAATTTTGTTGTATTTTTTGTCATCATGACAAATTAACTATGACAAAGCATTTGTTTTGTTTCTATAGTAGCATGCACATTTGTTCCTAATAATTGACTCAATTTCATTGTCTATTATTTCATTTTCATTTTTTTTCTTTTTAGTTCTTATTTTTTTTAATGCTTTACCTAATGGTTGCTAACTATGCTTTTCACTACTTAAAGAAACAAACAAAGTTGGTTGTCCTAATTGTTGTATCATTGCAAATATAGTTTTTTGCATGTATGTTGGAGGTAGTTTAATAATGCACAATTTGTTTTAGGATCCATGCATTCAATCTCTCATTTAAGAATATAATCCAAGTTTGATTTTGAATTAATTTTTTTTCTATTTGTTTTCTTCCTTTTAATTGTATTTTTCTTATTTTATTTCAAATAATCCAAAATATTTGATTCATAATAATGCATGTACTACTTTGTAAAATAAATTACTTTGTTTTAATTGTACTTTTCTTATTCTATTCCAAATAATCCAAAATATTTGATTGTAAAATAAATTAAAATTACTTTGTTTTAATTGTACTTTTCTTATTTTATTCCTAATAATCCAAAATGTTTGATTCATAATAATGCATGTACTACTTTGTAAAATAAATTAGTTGTATGATAGAAAAAGTTATACTCATTATGTAAAACTTCTCATTATTCTCATTAAGTAATTATGAGATATGAATTATTTTTCTTTATGTTATATGGTCATTTTTCTTCATTGAGGGAAAACTAGTTTTTTTGTATTTATCTTGGAAAATTTCTAATAGCATGTAGCCCTCATCATAAACACTATTTATTTAATTGTTTAAAAAAAAGTTTTATACAAGTGAGTAAATTCATGCACTAATTGGTTAGTTATTTTTTTTCATTGTATTGTTTATTCTCAGTGTATGTTTTAATTTAGTAATGTTTTTGTAATTGGTTAGTTATTTTTTTCATTGTATTGTTTATTCTATATGTTTTAATTTAGTAATTGGTTAGTCATTTTTTTCCTTATATTCTTTATTTTCAATGTATGTTTTAATTTCATAAAAATTTTAATGAATTATTCATTCTATTTGTCACTTTTTGTAACTTTTTTTAAATCTGTAAAGTGTATTTTATATAATTACTTTTTGTAACTTTTTTAAATCTGTAAAGTGTATTTTATATAATTGTTTTAATACCTTTATGTTTAAATAAGTATAAATCTTATCTATAGTATTTTGTCACTTATTGTAACTTTTTTTAAATTTGTAAAGTGTATTTTACATAATTGTTTTAATACCTTTATGCTAAAATAAGCATAAATCTCATCTATAGTATTTAAGAAGTTTTGAATTTTATTTTTTGAATTTTAATTGTTATTAAAATTGTTTTGGTTTTGTTTAGGTAAAGCAAGTTGAAGCATAGAGATGTCAACATGAACATTGATAACAACCCAGCAAGTTTAATTGTGGTTTTTGATTTTTTTTCCTAACTCTATTATTTGTAAAAATGGTATTTTTATTTATTAATATTTATTTTAGTCATTTTTTATTTTTATTATATCTATAATTTTGTTTATTCTAATGCATGTATGTATATGAGTTGTAAACTTAGGAAAAATATCATTTTATAAAACATTTTTATAAATTGTATAAAGGTAATTATTCTTTGTCTAAAGGTAATTATTGATTGTGTCATTGTTTGACATTTTTTTGATATAGATTTTTTGTTTGATACAAACAAATTAGTCCATTTGATTATTTTATTAATGTCATGTCTTTTTTGAAACAAGTTTTCTTGCATATAGCACAACCAAAAATAGGTACATTTCTTATTGGTGATTCAAAAAGTTTTTTTTGACATTTCTTATTTTTGCAACTATTCTCTTCCTCTTTTGTTATTTACTTTGTCTAATTCATTTTTAGATGGAGATTAGCATTTTCTATATCACATAGAGATTAACACTTTCTATATCACACAATGACAATTTTTTGTTAAGTTCATTTTTAGATTAAGCTATTTTTTTTTCTAAATGCATTATTTGTTTATTGTTGCAAATATTTTCTCCAAATAATATTTTTCATATCATCCAAATCTAGGCCTTTTCACTTGTAGTTATCATAGAAATATGTCAACATCTAAGTGAAAACTTTGTTTGTACCTTTTGTAATGGTTCATATTGTATATGTGTCTTATTCTAGATTTCAAACATGTGATATACTTTTGCTCCTTATTTAAAATAAAGCATCCTAGTTGTCATGCTTCTTGTTGAGAAGATCATATGTGTATTTTCATGTTCAATATTGTAGCTAGCCACTTAAAAAAAAGGTCCACCTTTAATTTTTCCTTGTTTATATGGCATGTGGTTTGTATCATGTAAGCTTGATAATTTACTATTTTAGATACTTCCATATTACATTTTTTCACATATATTGTTGTACTCATCTATCTGCAAAAGAGTCATTATGCATTATTTCATTGCAAAATATTTGTGATATAATACATCTAAAATACAATACATTTTTTCATTGTTTTGTAAATAACAAATTATTTGAAAAGATGATGAATACTGAAACTATGTTCACATCATTTGAGAGAATATTTTTATTCATTTCTATTCATTCAAACTCAATGTTTTCATTTGACAAATTTCCCTTCTTTGTTTCAAGACCAAATAATGTCTCCCTTTTTTTTTTAATTAAAATCCTCATCATGAAACAAAATTTTATGTGTTTGTAACTAATTACAAAATTTGAAGTTTGAATTGAAGTGTGACTAACACTTTCATCATATATCATGTATCATATGGTGCTATACTAATTAACACTAACTTACAGACTATATTACAAGAAGGATGTCACATAATAAAATAATTTTGGACAAAATTATACATATTTATTTTTTAAGAATATTAATTTTTTTTTTAATTTAAAATTATTTTCTAAAATTTTTATATCAAAATTTTAAATATAAACATTATAATTCTCAACTTTATTTAAAATATGTGCATCAACATTTTATTACCTCTCCCCTCTCTTGTATCCTCTATGGTTGCTTCCTAATTCTCCTCTTACTAGGTTTTCCTCCCTTCTAACATCTCTCTATTATCCCTTTCTTCATCATCCTCCTTCACATCTTTTTATAATTTTTAATATTCTCATAATAATCAAAAGTTTTAACTCTTCCTCATAACTCTTAAATCCTTGAATTGCTTGTTAATTTTATTAATTTCATTTTCATTTATAAAATATGTTATTATTTTATTATTTTCCTCAATGACTAATTTTTCACTCGTTTTAATTTTTTTTCCAAATTTATATTATTTATTAATTTTATTTTCCTTTACTCTCTCTTCAACTATTATTTTTCATCCTATTTAATCGTTACTCTAACATACTCTTTCTGATCATTCTTAAAACCATTTTTGTCCCTGGTGATAAGTGAAGTGTCCACTTGAAACCTCCAAAATAACTTTTTAATAAATCAAAATTGTAAATATATATTTTATAATTTTTTTCTTCTTATATCTTTACAAAAATATTGTAAATATAAATTTTCCCTTCTTATATCTTTAAGAGGGAATATAATCTCCAAAAGTTGGATGAGACCACTTTATAGTACCAATTTGAAAAGATAAAAAATATTATAAAAATTAAAAGTTTAATATTATAATGATAATAAGTATTTAATTCACTTTAAAACAGTTGGAAATTACTATTCCAAGAACCCAAAATCACAACAGTTGGTAATATTGAATTAACAGTTACAAAATGAATTCAATAAGCATTAAAATAAAAAATTCCATATCTACAACCTTTTAACACTGCAGTTTCCACCATAGGGATGTCTGATAATGACATTGATTCTCTTTCTCTCAGCACAAAGGAACCTTCCCCATACACACATATATATATACGATTCGAACTTTCGAACCAACCAATGTAATTCATCAATCAGACGCCCTTTGTTCCCCATTTATATTATTCGCCCTTTATATTATTATAAATTATTTCTTAATTGCCCTCGCTTCCCTCCTCTTCTACCTTTTATTTCTCCAATTCCATTTTTTCTCGAAATACTTTCATTTTAGACTTCGGCGACCAACATACTATAGTATTAGTTATCTAATTAAATATTAATATGAGTGGGATGAATATAAAAAAAATATAATTAAATATTCATATGAATGTGATGTATATAAAAAAATTAAAACAAAAAATAAAATTTTGAACACATGTTTATAGATTGCACTTGGTTCGTTGTGTTTGGCTTTGTTGTATATATGGCATGATTAATTTGCAAGGACCACGATGCGTCATGAGTGCAAGGCTCATGCTAGAAAAAAGTTAATTTATAATAAAGGACCCACCAATAAAAATGAGCTAGGCTGTTCAATATAACGAGGATGAATGTTGATGTTGTGAGTACTGCCATATCATGTGATGTTTGATTTGATAGTAATCATGGTCCAGTCTTCTTAACCCATAATAACGATATTGGCTTTGATAATAAAAAAAAAACATTGTGCCTTTTGCCTTCAAAGATACTAAGACCCGCATTGTTTATTAAGCCTCGATGGAGATCACTTCTATAATAGTCACCTTTTTTGTCGCCTTCTCTAGCTACCATATTAAGACCCGCATTGTTTGTTAAGCCTTGATGGAGATCACTTCTATAATAGTCACCTTTTTTGTCGCCTTCTCTAGCTACCCCATAGGGGTAGTTTGTTGAGCTTCTAGTAAAGAAACCTACCTTCATAGATACCTCCTCTTGGTCACCTTCTCTTTAGAGATAAATCAATGTAGTTAGATCATTTTGTTTTCTATCCTTTCGAGAAAGGTGCTATCACATAAGATTGTTTAAGGGTGGCAAGGTGACCCAGTGCTTTGCTTGCGTAGGTATCAACCTTGAGCTAAAAATGCAGCTTTTAGAACAGTTTATTTTGAGCTTGAAGCGCAGCATGCAGAGCAACTCATTTCGGGTTTAACATACAAACAGGAGGGCCCAGTTTTCAACGGTGGAAATCCCCTATGAAGTTTAGACTAGCGGCTCCCGAGTATATGGAACTGTAGAGTTGCGCGAAGTATAGCGCCAGGGAAAAGGGTCAGAAGTCCCAAAGCCCCGAAGTAGGTATGAGTCATTGATCTCGAGGGGGACAGGTGGCAGCCGATCTAGGTGTTCGGGGAAATGAGCTTCGAGAGTTTTGAAATGAGAAACGCGCCAAGTTCTCGAAGAGCCAAAGCCCGAATTCTAGAAATAAAATCTGAACCATCCAAGCCAGGGGAACACGTGGAGGCAAATCCCTCACTTCGGGATTCAGTGCTCCGGAAGATTGTGGAAGTCAAGTATTCAAAAGTCTCAAAGTGTCGAAGGCCCGAAGTCCCGAAGGGTCGAAGCTCGAATTCTCGAAGTGTCAAAGTCCCGAAGTGCTGAATTCTCGAAGTGCAAAAGTCCCAAAGTGTCGAAGCTCGAAGTCCTGAAGTGATGAAGGCCCAAAGTCCCGAAGTGCTGAAATAATTCTCATCCGTCCGATTCAAGTGGACACGCGTCGTCAAATCCTTAACTCCGGATGTTTTGCTTCGAGGGAAAAATAAGTTTGAGTTTTGATTTTCCCGGATACCCGAAGGAGATCCCAGTCATTGATCAGCAAGGGCCACGCGTCGTCAGATCCTTTTCTCCGAAAGATTTTCCAGGGGGAAAACGAAGTTTGAGTTTTGTTTTTCTCGGAGTCCGGAGACCTGAAGAGATCCCAGCCGTCGATCTCAAGGGGGGGCTACACGTCATCACATCTTTAGCAAGCGACAGAAGGCAGAGGCAGTTTGAGGTTCGAAAAGTTTGAAGCCCGAGTCGTGAAGCAGGTCTCAGTCGTTGATTCAAAAAGGGAATATCTGATCCATTGACCTGAAGAGGGAATATTTGAGCCGTTGATCGTAAATCCTCATCCAAGATCACGAGATCGACGACCATGGTCCATTACGGGGACACAACATACTCAGGCGATAATTTTCTTGAGTGGTCGTGCAATTGAAACCATGGTAGGGCGAAAGTGCTACGTGGCAAAAGGTGGTGGATTGCGGGCCCAAAAGTGGTTTGAACCCATACCACTTTCGAGCAACCCCACAATCACATGTTTATATAACATCATATCGAAGAGCACCACATGGCCGCCCCCTGAGCATTTAATCTCGTTGATTCCTCGAGAAAAGGAAGTTAATGAAAATAGAGTCGGTGGTTGAAACCTCAACTCAATCCATAAATGGAAGGCATGGAAGGTCCGACCATGGGGACTGAACTGTCATCCCATGGTACTCCTGTGGGCAGGTTTCCCTACAAAATCCATGCCGATCTAAGCTTGCGTCTCACAGAGGGATACATGCACAATTTGACAGAAGACTTCCCAGACACAATGCTTTGAATGTAGTGATCAGATCACACTCTTGGTAGTGGTGAATTGTTTTGAGTATAAATAAGTAGTTTTGATATTTTGTTAAGGTCGTCAATTGGTTAAGCAGAGCTCCCTATTTTGTAATGTTTTGATGCTAGAACTGTTCTCTGGTTATGTATCAAATTTGAGACTTTCATGTTAATAGAAGTGAACTTATTTTCATCTCTCTGTAAAAACGGTGATAAAACACTCGGGCATGGAGGATCCAGTCGAGGGTTGTTATGTTGTTGTAATGTAGGTTTGATTACAGTGGTATTGTGACCAGTTTTAGTCAGCTCCCTTGTTGTCTTTCTACCTCTTACACTGAATGGCTCGGGCATGGAGGATCCAGTCGAGTTGTTGTAGCTGCATTGTGATGTAGGTTTGATCATTGTGTTGTTGTGACTGTGTTGTTTGGACATATTTCAGTGTTTGAATCTTGGGCTCAAGAGTGATCTTGAGTCTATGTTTTTCTTCTCCAAGCTGCTTGAAAGCCTTATGCTCATAGCAATCTTGTTCACCTTTCTTACTAAGTCTTCCTTTTGCTCACACTTAAGCTTAATTCACTGACTGAAGTTAATGTGGCCCTCACTTCCCTGTTCATTTCTTGTCTTGTTATGTGTTGAACATCATTCATATATTGAGTTTTGTCCATTGACCTCCACTCATATAAAACCAACATCCACCAAAAACTTTGATGGGTATTGGGCTTATCCTCCCGCAATCTGAGGGTGACTCTCAGTACTAACATTCATGGCGTCGTTGTCGGGGAACGAATTGAAGACATTTCCCCGGGATAGAATGACAAAGAGCTTCTAATTCTGAAGGTGCATCAGATATCAGAACCATTGAAGATTTCAGTTTGCACCTAGTGACTCCACAGTCAAAGACTCCACTGGGGAGGACCCTGTTGACAGAAAGATGACCATACCGAAGGGGAAGACCAGGTATCAATTTATGAGCTTTCTTCATGAAATCTTGTTTTTCTTTATCAACTCATTTCTCTCTTTCCCTTTACATATAAAAAGGATTATCCTCTGCTTTGTCTATTCAGATGATAATAAGCCTTCCTTTATTTATCCATCCTTGGAAGAAGAAGACATGCCCTCTTCTTGTGTTGTAGACGTTGATCTTGTGTCTTCACCTTAGCCTATTCATAAAAGTGAGATTTGTATTGGATTTCCTCATGAAATTGACCACCCTTGTAGCCTTGAGTGGGTTGAAAATGATTCAAAGCCTTCTCAGATCTCATTGCCTTCCGTTATTACTGCTTAGCCTGTCCATGTTCTTGTTAAGCCTCATATTTAGCCCACCAGTTTTCAAGCTAAGATTAGAGACAATATGTTTAAACCTTTAAGTCCGCCACTTGACCTTCATCCTTATCCTCTTTATTCCTTTGAGTATCTTCCTCGGTTTTCTGGGGAGGATCATGTTACAACTGAGAGGCACTTGGAGGCCTTTGAGAACTTTGTTGATCAATTTGAGATTGTTCATGAGGATGTTACCATAAGGTTGTTCTCAGATTATTTGTCTGGAGGTGTTGTTGTGTGGTTTAAATGTTTGGGAGCCGGTTATATTGGTTCTTGGTCGAGTTATGCAAATCTTTTTTAAAGTGTTGGGGTGAGAGCAAGTCCCTTGATTAGTACTGGTTTGAGTTTAATGACTTGAGGAGAGGGGAAGAGGAAGCCTTGGTTGTCTTCAACATGACATTTTGCAGTGTTTATCATAGTATGCCTGTGGAGATCAGACCCACAAAGACTGTTGCCATGGTGTACTATGTCATGGCTCAACATTAAGAGCTTGTCCTTCTCCTGAGAGAAAGGAAAGATTCATCTTTAAGACACCTATTTGAAGATGCTGAAGAGGTCAAAGAGAACATCAAGGCTAGCAAGGGAGTTCGTACACAAGAATATCATGAAAAATTGCATGTACATAAGCAAGAAGACTATCAATATGTTTCAGATTCTAAGCAAGAAGACTGTCGGTATGTTTCAGATTCTGAGCAAGAAGCAAGTGAGTATAATTCAGATCTGGAACAACAACAAGGAGGTAGGTGTGATTCACATTTGGAATCAGATTCTTCAATAGTTGCATATTTTTCTATGGGCAGTGATGCATATCAATCTTATGATAAGTTTTCATAACATTTTGAGCATGAAGTAGTAGTTGATTGCATAGATAACTATATGTTCTTGGCTGATCATAGTTGTGATGCTTTAAATCCTGTTGTACCATTATCTTATGATCATTCTTATGAAGGAGAGACTGCAATTGTTGGTGATCAACAGTTTGTTTCGAAAGAACAAGGAGGTCATTTATTTGCAAGCAGAGAGGCATTTACAGAGGAGCAGCTTGGTCTTCTAAAGCAACCGGAATTTTGTCACGTTATTCATGATCCTGTGGCCATATGCATGGAGTCGTATGTTTCAGATTTTCTGAAATTTTCAAATGGGATTATTTCACCGATACTCACAGGTGAGTATGGTTTCATAAAATATTTCCAAGACCAAACTATAGATTTTTTTCCTTTATTCATTAAGGAAAAGCATTGGGTGGAAATCAACCATCCTGGACTCGCAGAAGACACAAAGCAGCATGTAAAGGAGGAGCTAAGTGGGTAGTTTTTCTCCTATCCAGAACCTACAAACGAGCAAATATCACCTGGTATTAGCCAACCTGCATCATTTATCCACCCACATGTACACTTTGAGAACATCAAACGACAGGTGAGACACAATGAAGGACATAAATTAATTTCTTGTCAGTTGAGCTCCCCTGATTATAAATTTTGTGACCCTGAGGGGCTATATATGGAGCTGTGTTTTCCAAAAGCATTAGAGTCTGCAGAATTATTCACCTTATCATCATTTGGGGGTATGGTAAGTGTTCCAAGCCATGTTCTCGTTCTGTTTTCATACCTCCCTAGTTTTTTGTGGATCATCTGCAGTAAAGAGAATCATTATATTACTAGGCAGTCTGGGTGGCTATGGTGGAAGTTTGCTTTCACCTAGTGCCTTGTAAAAAGTCAGTTAGCCTAGGATTGTATATAAATAAGCTTCTTCTGGAGCCCATGTGTTTGTTTTCATTTTTTAGTAGAATAGTGTACATATTTGCCTGTTTTCTTTGATGAAAGTTTTGAACTAGACTCCATAGCCCAACAACTAAGGCATTGGAACTGCGCGTTCTTGGCAGCTCGCAGGGAGCATGCCATCCCCTGTGGAGCCAAATGTTATCACATAAGACTGTCTAAGGGTCGCAAGGAGACCCGGTCCTTTTCTTGTGCAGGTATCAGCCTTGAGCTCAAAAAACAACTTTCAAAACAATCTATTTCGGGCTTGAGGCGCAACATGCAAAGCAACTCATTTCGAGTTTAAAATACAAATAGGCGGGCCCAGTTTTCAATGGTGGAAATCCCCTATGAATTTCATATTAGCAGCGCCCAGGTATCTGGAACTGTAGAGTTGCAAGAAGTATAGTGCTAGAGAAAAGGGTATGAAGTCCCGAAGCCCCGAAGTAAGTATGAGTCGTTGATCTTGAGGGGGTTAGGTGGAATTCGATCCAGGTGTTTCGGGGAAATGAGCTTTGGGAGTTTTGAAATGAGAAACGCGCCAAGTTCCCGAAGATTTGAAGCTCAAATTCCCAAAATAAAATCTGAACCATCCAAGCCAGGGGAACACGTGGAGACAAATCCCTCACTTTGGGATTTGACGCTCTGGAATATTGTGGAAGTCAAGTATTCAAAAGTCCTGAAGTGTCGAAGTGTCGAAGTCCCAAAGTGCCGAAGTGCTGAAGGGCCAAATCTTGAATTCCCAAAGTGTTGAAGGCCCAAAGTCCCGAAGTGTCGAAGTCCCGAAGTGCCGAAGCCCAAAGTCCCGAAGTGTCAAAGGCCCGAAGTCCCGAAGTGTCGAAGGCCCGAAGTGCCGAAGTGTTGAAGTAATTCTCAGCCGTTCGATTCAAGTGGAAACGCGTAGTCAAATCCTCAACTCCGGATGTTTTTCTTCGAGGGGAAAATAAGTTTGAGTTTTGATTTTCCCGAACACCTGAAGGATATCACAACTATTGATTAGCAAGGGCCACACGTCGTCAGATCCTTAGCTCCAGAATATTTTCGAGGGGGAAAACAAAGTTTGATTTTTGTTTTTCCCAGAGTTCGGAGACCCGAAGATATCCCAGCCATTGATCTTAGGGGGGGCTACGCGTCATCATATCTTTATCTCCAGATAAAAATGACAGAAGGTAGAGGAGGTTTGAGGTTTGAAAATTCTGAAGTTTGAGTCGCGAAGAAGGTCTCGGTCGTCAATTCGAAAAGGAAAGATCTGATCCATTGATCTGAAAGAGGGCAGATTTGAGCCATTGATCATAAATCCTCGTCCAAGATCACGAGATTTATGGCCACGGTCCATTGCGGGTATGCAACATACTAAGGTGATAATTTTCTTGAGTGGTCCCACAATTGAAACCATGGTAGGGTGAAAGTGCTACATGGTGAAAGGTGGTGGATTGCAGGCCCAAAAGCAGTCTGAACCCATACCACTTTTGAGCAGCCCCGAAATCACATGTTTATATAACATCCTATCCAAGAGCACCACATGGCCCCCCCCTGAGCATTTAATCTCGTTGATTCCCTGAGAAAAGGCAGTTAATAAAAATAGAGTTGGTGGTTGAAACCTCGGCTCAATCCATAAATGGAAGGCATGGAAGGTCCATCCGTGGGGATTGAACTGTCAGCCCATGGTACCCCTGTGGGAAGATTTCCCTACAAAATCCATTATGATCTGAGCTCACGTCTGACAGAGGGATACATGCACAATCTGACAAAAGACCGCCCAGACACAATGCTTTGAACGTAGTTATTAGATCACACTCCTGGTAGTGGCGAATTGTTCTGAGTATAAATAAGTAGTTTTTATGTTTTGTTAAGGTCGTCAACTGGTTGAGTAGAGCTCCCTATTTTGTAATGTTTTGATGCCAGAACTGTTCTCTAGTTATGTATTAAATTTGATACTTTCATGTTAATAGAAGTCAGCTTCTTTTCATCTCTCTATAAAAACTGTGCTAAAACACTCAAGCATGGAGGATCCAGTCAAGGGTTGTTATGTTGTTGTAATGTAGGTTTGATTACAGTGGTATCATGACCAGTTTTAGTCAGCTCCCTTGTTATATTTCTACCTCTTACACTGAATGGCTCGGGCATGGAGGATCCAATCGAGTTGTTGTAGTTACATTTTGATGTAGGTTTGATCATTGTGTTGTTGTGACTGTGTTTTTTGGACATATTTCAGTGTTTGAAGCTTGGGCTCAAGAATGATCTTGAGTCTAAGTTTTTCTTCTCCAAGCTGCTTAAAAGTCTTATGCTCATAGCAGTCTTGTTCACCTTTCTTACTAATTCTTCCTTCTTCTCACACTTAAGCTCAATTCCCTCACTGAAGTTAATGTGGCCCTCACTTCCATGTGCATTTCTTGTCAAGTTTTGTGTTGAACATCATTCATATATTGATATTTTTCCATTGACCTCCACTCATATAAAACTGACATCCACCAAAAACTCTGATGGGTACTGGGATTATCCTCTCGCAATCTGAGGGTGAGTCTCAGTGCTAACCGAAGGATTCCCTCGTTTTGAATACATCTACTATATCTAGTGATGTATTTGGTTAGCCCTTTATTTTGGAACCTCTTCAATATTTATATGTCCATATATTGTTCTCTCCCCTTGATCAACATTAATTATATGTCTCTTCTTAGGATTAGGGGAAGTCTTTGTTGTTGTGTCAATACCATTAATGATTTTTTCAACATTAGAGGAGGAAGGTTCTTATGGTGTAAACTTACCTATCCCAGGTTCTATGAATCCTTCATGTGTCAAGGTGACTGGATCATCCTGCTCCATTCTTTCTTTGACAATATCCTCCTCATCTGGAGTTTCCTTCTTTGGACAAGTTCTTCAAAGATGCCCATAGATATGGAAAATAGAACATCTGAAGGGTATCTTCATATAGTTTATTGCATATGAAAAACCATCACATAAGTTCACGTACACACAAATATTAGCCTTGGATTGATCCGGATTTGATCACTATATTATTTTTCATCTATATCAATGTTTTATGGGTGAAAAAAAATTGAAGGAATCAACTTGCAGAGTTAGCAGTTGGTCCCAATTTGGCAATTTGGGTTCAAAAAACCATTTGAAATATTTTGGATCCATTTTGAGGCATCAAACAACACCTTTTTAAGGTCCAAAACTTACCATGGATCCATCAACTACATTCTACACATCGATACCTTTCCAATGGTGCAAGAATTGCCTCAATCAGAGTTTGTATGCGAAAGTTATGTCTCCCACAAGTCGACTTACCGTATTGATCACCATGGTGTGAGTGGATGCCACATCAATCCCCATTACTTAAACATGTGGGGCTATCCACGTAGTGTATTTTCTAGAAAATTCTATAAGGTCCAAACCCAATCACTAATTGAGGGTTGATGATCGAGACAGATTTCCACACATGGAAGGACTTTACTGTGTTCACGAAGTTGATCTGCAAAGTGGTGAAGATGATGAACTTATATTCTTTGCATTTTATTTTCTCATGCATTTTATCAATGCTTTGTGAGGAAAACGTCTTATGCATTTATTTTATGCTTTATGATCTTTTGGAAAACTCATGCACTTAATTCTTTTTGTAAAATGATTAATACTTGTGAGGAAATTAAGACTCACATATTTTTCATTGAAACTGTAATTATGGAAATTGGTTTTTTATGTGAGAAACCACCTCACACCAATTTTCCATTATTCTCAATTATAGGTTGAGAGAATCAAGGACATGGATGAAGAGTCTTTGGGTGGTTTGGAGACTTTTCCCATTATGTACTTGAAGATAGTTTGAGATCCTACATTCATGGATCTTGTTTTTCCTCTTTTGTAATTAGATCCTATTATTGTGGATCTAGGAATTAATGCTCTTTCTTAAGAGGGAGTGAGCAAAAACTATATAATGCCTTATGTGAGCTATTTGAAAGGGAGAAGAGTAATGAAGAATTAATGAGTGGAGTTAGAGAGCCATAGTGCTACTACTCCTCAACATTGAGAGAGTTATTCATGTAAAAAATTATCCTTCTTGATGTATGGAGAGGTATGAGTGTGAGCAGTCTTCTTGAATCCTCATTGAAGGAGAAGGCATCTCTTATGTAATCACTTATGAGAAGATCCAAACATCTTTTGAAGAAGGAATGAAAGTGATCTGTATTCCAATTGAAGCAGTTTCAGAGACATATCCCAGGAGGGGTGAACTTCATTACCAACATTAGTTGTCTCTCTCTTGTCTTTTCATGTGCTTATTCCATTTGAGTTCATGTATGTTATGTATTCTTGTTTAAAAAGCATGGTTAATCATGAATTCATATGCTCTTTAATCCTTATGCAAATACTTCATTAGAAAATGATTCTCAATTGAAAACTTGCATAAAGTACTCACTCGTTTTCAGATCATGTGGTATTAGAGCTAGGCCGACTGCTTTGCATGATGGGAAAAGGAGCGAAGAAAGTAGAAATACTTCAATAATTAGAAGAGATAAATCACAACATTCAAGATGAAAATGTAGAGTTGAGGAGACTTTTGCATGTTGTAGAAGAAGAGAAGAAAGAGCTTCAAGAGAGGTCTTGGCTTCATGGAGAATTCCTCAACGGAATCATTGAAGAATTGTAGCTCAAATTGCAAACCAGGGATGATATATTGGCTAAATTGAAGCATGGAGAACAAATGGAAGACAAAGAGCCTTCTACCATGGATGCAAAAACTCAAACAGAGGTATATGATGTTTCGTCATGTTCAATGTTTTCTCAGTATGAAACTTGTGTGGGCATGAAGCTCCTCATGAAGATGGGATACGAAGGAGGTGGACTGGGCATTCATGGCCAACGAATCACTCAGCCATTAGAGGTGGTACAAAGACCACGATTTGTAGTTTTTGGTTATGGAAAGGAAAAGAATGGAGAATTCTTAAAGGTTGCTGAAGCAAAAACCATCTCTTAACCATTAGATTCCAAGAAAGGAATCAAGCCATCTTGTCCTCATAAGATCAAGGACAATTCATGAAGGTATAAAAGTCATTCAACTTCTTTCATTGCAAATAAGAAGAATGATTTGTGTTTTATATCTTCTAACCATGATGTATCTAAGAATAATATGAAGAAAGTTTGGTTTAAGAAGACAGATGAGTCCACGAGAAGTGAGACAAATCAGAAACCATGCCTTCCAAGTCATCATGTCAGGAAGTTGAATGGAAAACGAAGGAATTTTTGTAGTTATTGCAACATTAGTGGCCATTGGGAGAAGAAATGTTGGAAGATCCACCCATTGTTACGTCGTAATTCGAGGGAGAAACCCTCTACAACACTCACCAAGAGAGATGTTGTGAAATATGTTTTGATCGATGTTCTAGCACTGACCTCTGAAGAAACACAGTTGCAGAAGGAAGGCACCTTCGAATGGTTGGGAGAGAAATGGTTGACATTTTTACAAAATAGAAATCCTTCTATTAGCATGTTTGAGAACCATGGAGTAATGTAATCAGATCATGGTCCTTACACTCCTATCATGGTCTAAATTCATCAATTGTAGATTGTGGCCTCCAACTGCGAGAAGAGGTAGAGCATGCCAATAATTAGGTGTCTCTGTAATCTCCCAGTGATCTAATCTATTTGGACAGTGATCGATCTCTTTCAACAAACCCTTGAAGCGAGTAAAGAAAAATCAGAATCATAACTGATTTGGGATCAGATATGCTAATGTGTTGAAAAATAACAGACTATCTGTGGTGGTAACAAATGGTTTGTTCAATGCTGCATTCAAACAAATGTACTAGTGCAATTTCAGTCACTATGGTTCTCATCAGATTCCCACATTTACAACCAAAACATGGCCTTTATCTTTCTAGAATGTGGTTCAATCCATCTATGTATATTCTAATTCATGTCTCTGATGTATGGATTGTCTACCATTTATGATTGGGTGGCCATCATCTCCTTGGAAAAATGAGCGGTGGTGACATAACAATTTCATTTTCTATTCATACACAAGAAGTATGAACGGTTTTGTTGCCATTCTAGAAGAAGAAAACACTCTTTCTCTCTCAAAACACCTATAGGTATTTTCTATATTTGTAAATCAGGAAAGAAGTATGCACATAATGCATATTTCTTTGCATTCTCTCTGGACAAAAACAAACTTTGTGAGTAAACATTTTATGGGACTCTGTATGAAAAGAGGTCGGCAAGAGTCTAAATTTAGAAACTGATTAATGGTATCATAGACATTTCTAGAGTGGGAGACCGATGGGATATTCCATCCATTTTATTTTTCTCCATGTGTTTCTCAGAGAAATTAACCTGCATCACAATCCTTATTCAAGGCACAACAATTCTAAAGCTCCAGTTGATGTTGACCAATAGTTTTCTCACCATGAATGGTCGCTTGCTTTTCACCAAAGGAAACTTTTTCTCATTATCTACTGCGAAAACAAGAAAGCATTGAACACTGTGGTGATCTTGTCAAAGTTAAATATCCATCAACCACGAAGGAAAAATGCTATTCACCTAGAGACATTAGGAACACCAGAGAATTCATCAATTTATGAAAGAAAAGATGATGATGGGAGAACACAAGTGGATAAGTTCTCTGGCGGTGAAGTCGATGATAAAGAAGATTATGATTCAGAGCATAGGAAGGATGATATCGATGCAATGGACATCATAGGGACAACTAGAACTATTTGATAGCTTTGTATTTTGGTACAAAAACCATCGATATCGGTATTCTTGATGATGGGATTTTTGGCGCAAGTATGGACAGAAAATAGTCAAAGGAAATCCCAACTCGATGTGTTGGAATATCCATACACGAAGGTCTCCCCCGTAAACGTGGGAGAGAAATTAAAGAAGCAGGGAAGGCAGATGTGATCCGAGAAGATATGATATTACAAAATCCTCTGAATTGGTGAAACGATTAAGATCTATTGGATCTACACAACGCTTGTTAAAACAACCAACAAGATAGATTAGGGTTGACTCCAATAATTGGCAAGTCATTGCAACAAATAAAATGGGATGATCCCAAAATGAGAGGATTTGGAAGGATTTAGCTCCCTATCCAGCAACCCGAGTGATAATCCCCCCCAATGCATGTTAAGCAACTTTTGCCAACAAACCACCATGTTACGACTAGTTCGGAGCATGAACTATTATTATGGGTTTTCACATCAATGTTGAATCATATCAAATCAAGCCAAATCAAAATTCGGAACTACTGGCCCAGGATTTTTGTCAATGGATTATTGCTAACGTTGATGGAAATAACTATTTGAAGGTCAGCTAAAAATTGATCTGTGGGCTGAGGCAAAATTGATATAGTGTGATGGTCTCCATTCTATTGTGAAAAGAAACTTATCGTGCAAGTGTAACAAGGTGTGGTGATCTTTCAAAATATTCTTCCTTTCTTCTTCATAGGAGGAGGGAAGTCTTGAAGGCCGAGAAATATTTCATTTAAGGCATCCATAATCTGCCTCAGAGATCACAAAGATTAATCTGTCGGTGTGCATCTGATCTAGCCAATTCTTGGGTATATTGACAACGATCTCTACTATTGCTATTCTCAACGCCACGCCGTATTGTCGAATATCGTTTCAAAGACACGTTGTTTCCATAGTTGCAGGAATTCGAATTTTACATGGCCTCCTCCATTTCCATTTCTGTAGAAGAAGGAAATTTGTTTTGGATCGCTAGATCCCCTCATGACCTACTTGTAAGTGATCTAACACATTTTGTAATACATTTCTAATACAATGATGTTTCCACACTGGTGCTCGAGTGTTCCTTCTTTGTAGGGACTTCTCAGTTGGATGATGTTCAACAGTATATTGTCTTCATTGGGAAAGGATCTCAAATCTTCTATATCAAGCTTTCAATAAGACACACCCAACACCGAAAATCCAATATCCTGGGGAATTTTGTGTTGAAGCATCGATCATGGGAGTTATGATGAGGAGTAGAAGACTTGGGTCTTTTTGCGGAGCACCGAGAGTTTCCCATGAAACCGAGGACCAGGAGCCACCGAAGGTGCGAAACCTTGACACTATGTCACATGGATTGAGTGCTTGGCGAAATTATTAAAAAAAAAAAAAAGAAAAAAAAAACTCATGGTATTATAGCAATTTTAAATTAGCACACCCTGTTAGATGGGTTTTTATATTATAGTTTGGTTCTATATACTATTAAGACCTATTTTTTCTAAAAACCAAGTTCTCAAGACAACCATCAAGGAAATTTTGGGCATTTGATTGGTGCATATATAGTACAGTGGGTTTTTGGGAATTTTCCACAACTAGTGCACATTTTTGGCTATGATACACATGGGGGGGGGGGGAGTTAGAAAACCTAGTATTGTTCCCTTTGTGCACATGTTTGGCACATTAAAATTGATTTAAAAAATTTGATGTAATTTTGATTTGGATTATTTTCGGCACGAAATGAGAGCGGAGATATACTAAAGAAATGCATAGAGATATCACGTATATCCAATAATATAACAAAAATATATTAGATATGCAACCATAAACACAGATATATAGTAATACACGATTTCTATTAATAAAAGAAATGTATAGAGACTGTAAAAATTCAGAGTGAAAGACTCGCTAGAATGGTGGCATCTTATCTCTGAGAAGAGATGTGACGACTACTCACATTCGCAAGAAAATGATTACAATGAGGCTCTGAAGGAATTTTTACAATAAATAGGAATGCCAAAAACCCTAGACATCCAAAAACCTAACCCTAGGAGATGCAGTGCCAAAAGTCATGTGGGCCCCGTTTGGGTAAGTTAGTACATCAACTTCCCGGGGTCGTAACTTTTGCATACAATCTTTGTTTTAGGTGTATGATAGCTCGTTGGAAAGGTATCATTGAGGAGATTCATTTAGGGGGATCAATCATGACTTCAACTATATTTGAGAACCTCTATCTCAAAAAACCTTCATTTAGGCCCTCAAAATGGCCCCGAAAGTTAAAAACTGCTAAAAATAATAACTTGCCAAAATTGGCAGAAAACTATTTTGAGCCAGTCGAAAAAAGTTGGGGGCAACCAATATCCACCTAGATCAATACTCCCTCCTTAGGAAGCAATGGTATCCATTGCGTTGAGTTCCTGGGGGAGAGGGAAAAGCGTTTGTTGCATCTGCATCTTGGTGAGCTGCTTGTATTGTTGGAGACATCGCATTGCTTTGTTTGTGGAAGTCTGTCATGAACTTGTTGAAGCTGAGGCTATTCAACAAGTCGAGATATATGAGATGATGGTGTGCAGAAGGAATATTTGCACTTTTCTGCAACCTTGTCGACCTGCTTCTGTTGGATAGAAGGTGCTTGGGGCGAGGCTGTAGTGGTTGCAGTGTCCTTCTGTTCCCCTTTTGAACAGATTGTGAAGAAGCTGAATTTTGCAGTATGAGATACTACCTTGCAACACTTTTTAGGTGGAACAATAGTCGGAGGTACCTCTAGTATTCTGTAGAGATGACCCCCCAAAGTAACAATGACACTACGGGGTCGAGACTCATAAAAAACATGGCGTCTCCACATATATGGTTGGCCCAAGAGAACATCACAGACATCCAATGGGGATACATCACATAATACCTCATCCTTGAAGGGTTGGATGCCGTATGATAATCGACACTATTGGCTGGCATGAAGATATCATCCTTGGGGAAGCCACCTGATGTTGTATGGCTGCAGGTGTGGTGTTGTCGACAATCCCAATTGTTTGATGACCTTTGTTGAGATGAGGTTATTCTAGCTTTCGCTATCAAAAATAAAATGCAATGGGCTCCCCTTCACCCACACCTGTGAATGAAAAAGGCGCTCCCCCTATTTAGAATCTGTTGGTTATTCTAGTTGAATTGTTATGGTCGCGGCAATAGCAGTGGGGTCTACGTCAATGATCTGTCCTTTACCAGTATTTTCATAATCGGATTCTAAATTAGGGTTCGACTCCTTGTCTTTGATCTCGACCACCAATGACTGTTTTGAGCGACATTCATCGGTGTTGTGTCAGGGGCTTTTGTGGAAATTGCACCATTTTATAGTGTCCTTCTTTGTCTTCCCGTGACCCTTATTTTCCTATTTCTTGGACTGGTTTTCAGGAGACTGTTTGTTAGGGCCGTCTTTGTCATACTTTGGTTGTTGGTGATTTGTAGACCTCAATTCCCATTTGTTCTAGTGCTGAAATTTCTGCTCAATTTTAACAACATATCGATAAGTTGCATCGAGTGATGAGATGTCTAGAAAATCCATTTCAGTCTGGATGTATCTGTGTAGAGCCCTACGGTATTTCAGAACCAAATGTCACTCGAAGTCTTTGATACCCAGCTTGGTGTGCAAGGTATGGAAGGTATTGGTGAACTATGGAACTGCTTGGCCCCTCTCTTTCCATAGTGTGGTCCATCTCATGTACTAGTCCTCATAGTTTCCAACAGGGTAATACTGTTCCTTTACCGCATCCACAAAAAAATACCAAGTGGGATCGACCCCATATATTTGAGACTCCTCTATGGAACTTTGCTCCTGATAAGTTTCCCACCATTGTTTGACATGAGGGAGAGCTTTAAGGAGTGATAAGGTGATCTTTTCTTTGTTGGAAAAATTGTGAACAAAGAAATAACCTTCTAGCAGAGTTAACCATTTTTCTAGGGCTTCTGCATCTATCTGTCCTTCAAATACAAGAATATCAAAATTAATTTGTACCTTGAAAGGCGAGGTGCCTCCAAAGTGGCCGCTTGATGAAGATGCGCCTAATGTTATCGACAGGCGTTTAAGGATGTGGGAAAAATTCTCCATCATTTCGTCCCTCTGTCGCGTGAGAGCTTGCTCAAGCAACAAATTGATAGGATCGTCTGCTCCGTCGTTTTTCTTTTCTTCCGCCATTGAGGATTTCTTGGGTGTGCGAGAGCGATTGTATTCAAGAGAGAAAAGCTCGAGACCCAACTTTCTATACTCAGACCTTGTCGGGGACATGCACTGAAAAAAACGATCAAGAGCAACCTGCTCTGATACCACTGATCCGGATTATTTTCGGCATGAAATAAGAGCGGAGATATACTAAAGAAATGCACAAAGATATCATGTATATCCAATAATATAACAAAAATATATCAGAGATGCAACCATAAACACAGATATACAGTAATACACGATTTCTATTAATAAAAGAAATGTACAGAGACTGTAAAAATACAATGTGAAAGACTCGCTAGAATGGTGACAGCTTATCTCTGAGAAGAGATGTGACAGCTACTCCAATTCGCAGGAAGATGATTAAAATGAGGCTCTGAAGGCCTTTATATAATAAACAGGAATACCAAAAACCCTAGACATCCAAAAATCTAACCCTAGGAGATGAAGCGCCAAAAGTCATGTGGGCTCCGTTTGGGTAAGTTAGTACATCAACTTCTCGGGGTCGTAACTTTTGCATACGATCTCCGTTTTAGGTGTATGATAGCTCATTGGAAAGGTATCATTGAGGAGATTTATTTTGGGGGCTTAATCATTCCTTTGGATATCATTGAGAAACTCCATCTCGAAAAACCTTCATTTAAACCCTCAAAATGGCCCTGTAAGTTAAAACCTGCTAAAAATAGTAAATTGCCAAAATTGCCAGAAAACTGTTTTGAGCCAGTCGGAAAAGGTGGGTGGCAACCGATATCCACCTGGATCAAATTTCCCTATAAAAATCCATGAAATTGGCTTGAAATCGTCATGTAAAATGTAAAATGATTATGAAGCATTGTAATGGTTGTTTAGCCACTCTCGAGTGAGGAGAGTGAGAGGCGTTATTTTGCACCTTAAGCCTTAAGTGGCTTAATTTTGTAATCATTATATAAACAATTGTATGAGGCGATTTTCCTAAGCCATGTTGGTGATTCATTGTAAACTTGACCAAAGAGTGTAGTTATAAACTCTTGGCAAGTAAGGTACTCCAAAAATTGAAGTATATGTCATCAACTACAGGTTGTAGATTTATGCAGATGTGGGATTTTCATTTTGAGCTCCAAAGAACAAAGGTGAAGGAGACAAGGGATGTGCATTTTTCCAGACATTTGTTTTGCAACAGTTGCAGGTGTTGGCTTTACATTCTGATTCTGAAGTACGTGGGTGAAGGAGTATTGAAGGAATGTGCCTTTTGACATTTGCATAGAGATGCAGTTGATACTTTTGGAGACCAAAAGGTTATTTGTGGAGAGGCGTGATCTGGACGGATTTCCACACATGGAAGGACTTTACTGTGTTTACCAAGTTGATCTGCAGAGTGGTGAAGATGATGAAATTATATGCTTTGAGATTTATTTTCTCATGCATTTTATCAATGCTTTGTGAGGAAAAGGTCTCATGCATTTATTTTATGCTTTATGAGCTTTTGGAAAAATCATGCACTTAATTATTTTTGTAAAATGATTAATACTTGTGAGGAAATTAAGACTCACGTATTTTTTATTCAAGTTGTAATTATGAAAATTGGTTTTTTATGTGAGAAACCACCTCATACCAATTTGCCATTATTCTCAATTATAGTTTGAGAGAATTAAGGACATGGATAAAGAGTCTTTGGGTGGTTTTGAGACTTTTCCCAATATGTACTTGAAGATAGTTTGAGATCCTACATTCATGGATCTTGTTTTTCCTCTTTTGTAATTAGATCCTATTATTGTGGATCTAGGAATTAATGCTCTTTCTTAAGAGGGAGTGACGAAAAACTATATAATTCCTTATGTGAGACATTTGAAATGGAGGAGAGTAATGAATAATTAATGAGTGGAGTTAGAGAGCCATAGTGCTATTACTCCTCAACATGGAGAGACTTATTCATGTAAGGAATTATCCTTCTTAATGTATGGAGAGGTATGAGTGCGAGCAGTCTTCTTGAATCCCCATTGAAGGAAAAGGCATATCTTATGTAATCACTTATGAGAAGGTACCAACATCTTTTGAAGAAGGAATGAAAGCGATCCGTATTCCAATTGAAGCGGGTCTAGAGACGTAGCCCAGGAGGGGTGAAATCCGTTACCACCATTGGTTGTCTCTCCCTTGTCTTTTCATGTGATTATTCCATTTGAGTGGGACCCGTCTCCTGTCACATCGCCCACCATGTCGTGTTTCCCCTCTCGCCACCTATACTCCACTCAACCGCGCGACAAGGCCGTTCCTATTGGCCAACTGCTAACCCTGTAGGGATTTGTTCCTATTGGCCAGTTGCTAACCCTGCCAGGGTTCAACGGTTGCAGAGTCAAACGATTCGACATCACTGTAGCGTTGAGGCACGAAATACAAAGAGGCACCACGAACTATTTGACCTGTGATCATGACCCGCGATCACATGGGAGAAGAGAGAGAGAAAGAGATATCTTGCACTAGGCCTCCGTGGGTAATTCGGGGGCTCTGATTGTTGAGAAATCAACGAAAAAGTTTGATTATGGTAGTGGGTATGTGACAAAGTGGTATCAGAGCATGGTGACAACACTCAGCTTGATTGAGCTCATGAACGAGTTTTGCATAAGCTTCGTTCGAAGCACTCCTAAGAGGAGTAACCGCCTAACTTAACTCTCTTATCCAGGATAAAAAATTGGAAACGAGAACCCGACTGTGTATGCATGTGAAAGAGTTATGAATTTATGCGCAGGTTCTAAAATGTATCTAACTCTTGACTAATAACTAGCGTTTGTCTTTTCACCCAAGCGGACGATCAACCGTGGGAATTTACAGACGCAGAGAATGGTGACCCACCAAGAGGTGGGAGAAGGCTCCCATAATAGAGACGAAGAGTCTGATGAAAGAAGAGCAATAGGGACCCCTCCAGATCTAGATGAGACTGTGAGGAGTCTCATGGTTGAATTGCAAAGCTGCAAGGCCGACAATGAAAGGATGGTGAAAGAACAAGAAAAGCAAACTGAAATTAATGAAGTTTTACTGCAGAGCTTATCCGACCTACAACAACAGATGCAGCATGAACCCGAGATGCAAAAACATGTTCATATCAGTGGCCATACTAAGAGGAGCACCTCAAGAAAGGTCCACCCCAGAGGCAAAGGACCAGTGCCAGACGATTCCTCTGAGAAGGAAGTTGGCGATTCAGAAGGCTCTTCCAGAAGCCGGACCAATTCCTATTCTCGAAGAAAACAAAAGAAGCAAAAGACTTTCGAGGGTCATAAATTTGAGGAATTCAGAAAGGCCAAACCTCCCTCCTTCGATGGTGAGATAAAGAAGGGAGAGGAATCTGAGGCCTGGCTACTTGGACTGAAGAAATATTTCAGAGTCCATAACTTTTCAGAGAATTTGAAGGCCTGAGTGGCCACTGTCAATCTGAATGGAAAAGCTTCCATCTGGTGGGAATATCTTAAGAATATGAAAGGGTCCGCGAGGAGGATCTTTCCTGGAAACAGTTTGAGGAGTACTTCCGGAAGAAGTATTTGTTGGAAAAATATTTCGACGAGAAGGCTAGAGAGTTTTATGAACTCAAACTGGGGCAACTCACTATAGAGGAATATGTCAAAAAATTCCTCGACTTATTGAGATATGTACCCTACATCAAAGCAGAGAAGGCAAAGGCGCAACGCTTCATCAGTGGGCTACCCAAGGAATACCAGAACATAATTGAATTTAATGAGCCAAAGACCTTAAAAGATACTATTCGAAAGACAACATATTGTCATGAACAATATGGACATCGGGTAGAGTCTCGTGGAGACTGGAAACAGAAGAATGGTTTGAGATTTCAGAAAAAGGGGATCAAATCCTTAGGATTTAAGAACTACAAGAAGAACCCCAGAATGAACTTTCTAGACCGGAGTGTACTCCAACAAAACTTTCCCTCATCAGACGGAAATAAAACTTCTGGACCTATACCAGTGAATACTGATAACCCAAAGAGAGAACCTCTAAAATGATGGGGTTGCGGAGAAGAGAATCTCATGAGAGATTGTCCACGCCGACAATGGAAAAGTCGGAAAGTTTATAACATTCAGGAAGCTACCACAGTGAATGATGTGGCAGGGAGTGTGTCGTAGATTTATGCAGCCTTGGATAATAACCAAGCTGACCACCAAGCTTCAGTGGTGGAAATAGAAGGTATGATTTTCAACCATCTGGTGTCTGTTTTGATTGACCCTGGTTCAAATTTGAGTTATATAGCCCCTAGAGTTGTTGATAAGTGTAAACTACAGCCACAAAAACAAACCAAGCCATGGTTGGTACAGTTAGCCACTGGAACCAAAAGAAGGGTAGCAAAGGTCATACCAGCCTGCGAGTTAATGCTGGGTGAATTCCCCACCCAAGCAACCCTTAATGTATTACCCCTAGGATCATACGATCTGTTGATTGGTATGGACTGGCTGGCCACCCATAAATCCATACTGGACTGTTACCATAAAACTGTAGAATGTGTGAGCAAAGAAGGAAAAAGGATAACCCTCCAAGGGATCCAAAAACCAGTCTCGGTGAGGCAAATATCAGCCCTGCAAATGAGAAAGTATTGCCAAAAAGGGTGTCCCCTATATGCAATACAGGTGTTGAAAACAATCGAGGGTGATAAACCAAGCCTTGATGAACACCCTATCCTGAGAGAATACAGAGATGTGTTTTCGGAAGAGGTACTGGGTCTACCTCCGAGAAGAAACATTGACTTCTCGATAGAGCTCGCACCAGGAGCGGTGCCGGTGTCTAGGACACCCTATTGGATGAGCACACCTGAGTTAGTGGAACTCAAATTGCAATTGAAAGAAATGATGGATAAGGTTTATATTCAACCCAGCGTGTCCCCATGGGGAGCACCAATCCTGTTTGTCAAAAAGAAGGATGGCACCCTTAGACTGTGCATAGATTATAGACAACTCAATAAAGTAACCATAAAGAACAAGTACCCCTTGCCCAAGATCGATGATCTATTCGATCAGTTGGGAGGTGCGTCTATTTTCTCAAATATTGACTTGAGGTTGGGATACCATCAAGTTTGAATCAAGGGTGAAGACATCAATAAAACCACTTTCCGGACACGGTATGGTCACTATGAGTTTGTGGTAGTGCCATTTGGGTTAACCAATGCCCCTGCCACTTTCATGTGCTTAATGAACAATGTACTCAGTAAATTTTTAGATAAATTTGTACTAGTTTTTATT
>ML788988.1:43065-68467 GCA_009831015.1 Picea engelmannii
CTATGCTACATTAAGCAAATGTGACTTCTTTCAGAAGAAAATACATTACTTGGGACATGTTTTGTCCGAGGAAGGGGTAGCAGTAGATCCTGACAAAATCAAGTCTATCATGGAATGGCCTACCCCAAAGGATGTCTCCGAAATCAGATCCTTTATGGGATTAGCGGGATAATATAGGATATTTATAAAAGGATTCTCCAAGATTGGTTGTCCAATCACTGCCCTCCAGAAGAAGGGGACAAAATTCATGTGGACATAGAAATGTGAAGAAAGATTCCAAACCCTGAAACATCTACTGACCCATGCACCCGTGTTGAAAATCGTTGACCCAGAAGCTGACTTCCTTGTGTGCACAGATGCCTGTAAGGAAGGGCTCGGAGGAGTCCTTATACAGAAAGGAAGTGTGATCTGCTATGAATCCCAAGAATTGAATGAACATGAAGTCAACTATGTGACTCATGATCTAGAACTGGCTACCATAGTGAATGCCTTGAAAATGTGGAGGCATTACCTCTTGGGAAGAAAATTTGTACTTATGACAGGTCACTGTGGATTGCAGTATTTGTTTGACCAACCAAATCTCAATGCCAGACAAGCTAGATGGATGGCCCTCCTTAGTGAATTTGATTTTGAAATAAAACACATTAAAGGGAAAGAAAATAAGGTGGCCGATGCCCTTAGCAGAAGAATGAAAACAATTCACCTGGCAGCGGTGAGTACCTGTGAGACAGATGTCAAGAACAGAGTCAGAAATGCACAGGAGACAGATCCCTTCGTTCAGACTGTGATCCTATACCTACAGCAAGAACCCACTGATGCCAAAGGAGGTCTTCTCACTTATAGAGATAGACTGTACATTCCAAATTGTGACGACTTGAAGAGGTTCATTATGGATGAACTACATAAAAGACCATATACTGGTCACCCAGGATACCAGAAAATGATCACTGCCACCCGGAAACAATTTTATTGGGCTGGATTGAAGAAAGACATAGCCAAATATTTGGCCCAATGCATAGAGTTCCAACAGGTTAAAGTAGAACATTGACACCCAGCAGGACTATTACACCCTTTACCCATCCCAGAATGGAAATGGGAAACCATCTCCATGGATTTTATCACTGGATTGCCAACTTCAACCAAACAGAATGACACCATTATGGTAGTGGTGGATAAACTGAGCAAGTCTTCTCATTTCATCCCCATCAAATCAACCTGCAAGGTGATAGATATCACCCAGGTATTCATGAAAGAGGTGTTTAGACTGCACGGTATGCCGAAAGAGATAGTGTCTGACAGAGACACCAAATTTACTTCCAATTTTTGGAAATCACTGATGGCTAGTTTAGAGACCAAATTGTTGTTTAGCACTGCCTATCACCCTCAAACTGATGGACAGACAGAAAGAGTGAATCAAATATTAGAGGATATGTTAAGGATGCATGTAATGCATCAACCTAGGAAGTGGGAAGACTACCTGCCATTGGTAGAATTCGCCTACAACAACGACTACCAAACATCTTTGAAGATGAGTCCCTTCGAGATCCTCTATAGTAGGCCGTGTAATACTCTAGTCAGCTGGAGTAATCATGTAAATAGGATTTCTTTTGGACCCGACATGTTGAAAGAAATAGAAAAACAAGTGACTCAGATAAAACAAAATTTGAAGGTCGCTCAGAACCGACATAAAAGTTATGCCGACCAAAAGAGAACTCCAAGAGAGTTCAAAATGGGAGACCATGTATATCTCAGAATTAATCCTAGAAGGAGATCCCTGAAAATGGGAGCTTGTGCCAAGTTGGCACCCCGGTATTGTGGACCCTTTGAGGTTCTAGATAGAGTGGGACCTGTAGCCTATCTACTAGCACTTCCTCCCACAGTAAAAGCACATAATGTTTTCCATGTTTCATTACTGAAGAAATATGTACATGATGCTAATCATATAATTGACTGGTCCGTGATCCGGGTGGAACCGGAGGGAGAATTTCTACCAAAACCCCAATGCATATTGGACAGAAAGGAAACCCTTCTCCAGAACTGAACCATTGCATAGGTCAAGGTGCAGTGGAAACATTTTGGCCCAGATGAGGCTACATGGGAAATGGAGGATGCCATGAAACAGGCATATCCAATTTTGTTTGCATCCAAACATGCATGACATGTTGAAATATAGAACATCGAGGACGATGTTCCTTTAAGGGGGAGGGAATTGTAACACCCAGTTTCCCCCAGTTTGTAAAAATAACTGGACTGGCCAAGAACTGTGGCAAACTCAGAAATGTGAATATGTGATGTGAATGGACCTTGTGGAAAAGGTCGATGAATGTGAATAATATTATGAATTTATATTGCAGAACTGCTGAGAGGGGATATGCTGAAAAAGCGACCACGATGGTTGCAGAGAGGCGGTGGAAGGCACCTGGAAAGGTGGCGTTAACTTCCACCGAAAATCAATACCGTATTTGGACTTCACTGGCCCGAAGAACCAAAAGCGGCTCGTTAGCCCCAAATTAAATGTCTCGCAGGCTAGTAGGTAGATGGCTCCTCATGAATGAATGAGGGTTGGGGAGGTGAACCGCCCACCCGTAAAGATGTCAGGCCTAACTGGCGTGAGGGAAATCGTGCCACACGCAACCTTGAAAGAGGATAAGGTGTGGGGGAGAAGCGATTGGGGGCAGACGCAAGGGGAGTAAGAGAACTCTGGCAATGTGCAGAGTGGGTGATAGCAGAGAGGAAGGAGAGTAACCTTCGCTCCTGGTCACCGGAGAACAAAGACGCAGTCTCACAGCATCGTGGTCTCAGCTCAGGGGTGGCTAGTGGTAAATCCGCTGGGAGTCGCTGAGCCTACGGTTGGGTGGAAACGAGCACCCCTCTCAATAGTTGGATAACCCCTGGTGTTACTTTCTGATAAGTGTTTTGCCTTTGACATCTTGAAATATATGTGTGCTGACATTTATGATCATAAGCTGTGAAATCGTGAATGACTTCATTATAAGAATGTTTGTTTGGTGTCTTGATCAATAATGGTAGTTGTATGTTTATATGGAAAGACTACGTGTGGCTTATGCTCTCTTAAATTGTTATTTATATGCAAACTGATCTAATTCAGAATTCATGCCTAGTTCTCGGGAGAGAGATACTCTTATCTGCCTTAGATAGTACCCTAGGTAAACCTCCCCATAGAGATACCCTCCTCGAAAACATCCTCAAGAACCTGGAAAAAGGACGTGAAGGCACAAGGCCTTAAGAAATCCCTGATAAGTATCGAATCGATAGACGAGATCCCATCAGGAGATTGGTGGTCACTCACGATCGTCAGATAAGAGGAAAAAGCTGGAAAGTTAAGTGCCTTAACCTTGATAGGTGGTGATCGACGGACGAGATTCCGTCGGGAAATATGTGGTCACTCATGACTGTTAGATTTGGTAGGAGAAAGTAGGAAGTTAAGTGCCATACCCCTGTGACCTTCTGTGTCTTCATGGGTAGTGAAGAGATAGGGATCGTAGATCCCCAAGGTCCATGAGAACATCTGGGCCATTGAATTTTCCCCATCCAGGAAGTCGTGGGAGAATGCACAAGTTAGGAACTTGTTTGAACCGTCAGATCTCGGCTGGAAAACTCGACAACCATTGGATCTGTCAGGAGATACCCGAGGGTTAAACCCCCAGTGAATAAGGGTGAAATCCACGAAATGGATTTGGGTCTTTCTATTAAAGGAGGCCACATGTCATAAGATTTCCCCATTTCAAGAAATCGAAAGTCGAGAACTCGGGAGTTCTGGTGATGAGAGATCGAGACTTTCCATTGTGGAAATTCCAAGATAAGATCTAGACCGTCTGATTTAAGGAGGCCACGTGTTGTAAGATTTCCCCATTTCAGGAAATCAGGAGTTGAGAACTCGGGAGTTCTGGTGATGAGAGATCGGGACTTTCCATTGTGGAAACCTCGAGATAAGATCTGGACCCTTCGATTTAAGGGGGCCACGTGTCATGAGATATCCCATTTCGAGAAATCAGGAATCGTGAACTCAGGAGTCCTGGTGATGAGAGATCGGGACTTTCCATGGTGGAAACCCCGAGACAGATCTAGACCGTCTGATTTAAGGAGGCTACGTGTCGAGAGATTAACCGCATCGGGAAAACGGGGATCGAGAATTCGGGAGTCCCGTGGTCGAGAGTTCGGACTCTCATGATGATAAATTCTGATGAATGGATGAGATTCTTTTGGAGAATCTCAGGGTCTATAATGACTGTCAGATGTGGGGAAGAGACGTCAAATTTAAGCCGGGGCGTGAGTGCGCCTTAGGGTAAGTAGCGAGAAAATATGGATGGCCAAAGTACACCCGCCTAGATCTACGGTTGAGGCTTCATTCCAGAGCCCCCTTGTTGTTCTTCCTTTAGCAGTGGTTGGGGGGGTCCGGAATCGAACGCACAACTCTGGAACGGTCAGGATTCATTCGCCTTGATCAACGACATTCAGGCGAATTTCAGACCCCCCTTGCCATTCTGCCTTTAATGGGGGGGGGGGTCTGAAATAGTGTGGCATGTGAAGTGGAACCCGTCTCCTATCACGTCACCCACCGTTTCATGTTTCCCCTCTCACCACCTGTACTCCACTCAACCGCGTGACAGGGTCGTTCCTCTTGGCCAACTACTAACCCTGTAGGGATTCGTCCCTATTGGCCAGTTGCTAACCCTGCCAGGGTTCGGCGGTTGCAGAGTCGAATGATTCAACATCACTATAGCGTCAAGGCACAAAATACAAAGAGGCACCACAAACTATTTGACCTGTGATCATGACCCGCAATCACATGGGAGCAGAGAGAGAGAAAGAGCTAGCTTGCGCTAGGCCTCCGTGGGTAATTCGGGGGCTCTGATTGTTGAGAAATCAATGAAAAAGTTTGATTATGGTAGTGGCTATGTGACATAGACCTAGAACTTTCCTTGACATGCCTCAGACTCTCACACCCACTCCCTCTTAATTCCCCCCCTATCTCTCTCTACCTCTTTGTCAATCCCTCTCCTATTATTCCCCCCTCTCTCTTCCACCTCTCTCTGACCCTTTCTCTATCTCCTCATTGTTAGTATCAGTCTCACTCTCTCTCTTTCCCTCTTTCCCTCTTTCTCTCTCTATTCCCCCTCTCTGTCTCCCTCTGTATCCCCCCTTTCCCTCACTCTATCTCTACCCCCATTCTATGTCTCCCTCTCTACCTCCCTTCCTCTCACTATCCCTCTCTTTAACCCCCCTCTCTGTCTCCCTCTCCTTCCCTCTCACACACTCTCTCTACCCATCCTCTTTGTCTTTATCTCTCCACCTCCCACACTCTCACACACTCTCTCTCTCCCCCCTCCACCCTCTCCCCCCTCCCCCCTCTCCCCCCTCCTCCCTCTATCTCTCTCTCTCCCCCTCCCTCCCACTACATCTCCTCTATCTCTCCTACATCTACCCCTCTCTCCTACATTTACCTCTCTATCTTCCTCTCTCTCCCTCTCACACTCTCACATGCTCTCTCTACTTCCCTTCTTTGCCTTTCTCCCTCTATCCCTCCCTCTCTCTCTCTCTCACTTTATATCCCCCCTCTATGTATTCCTCTCTCACCCTCTCACACTCACTCTCTACCTCCCTTCTTTGTCTTCCTCTCTCTCCCTCCCACACTCTCACACACACACTTTCTAGCCCCCCTCTATGTCTTCTGCTCTCCTTCCCACACTCTAACGCACTCACTCTATACCTTCCCTCTTTGTCTTCCTATATCTCCCTCTCACACACTCACACACTAGAAACTTTTGTACATTGCAAGGCAAGGCATGGTAAGGAAAGAAATGACCTTGACCTAGACATGACAAGGCATGTCAAGAACTATACTTAGACCTAGACCTAGACTTAGACCATGACCTAGACCTAGACCTTGCATTGCAATGCCTCACACTCTCATTTCCACTCTAATCCAGGTGGATATCGGTGGCCACCCACCTATTCCAACTATCTCACATACATATGTAATCTTGGTGGTTTTTTTCTTGCTTTTCAGGTCCTAAACTTTCAGGGTCATTTTAAGGACATAAACAAATTTTTTTGGGCCCGCCACAGTCACAATGTGGACAAAGTCAGAGTGTGATGGTATAATGTGTATTCCTCGAATAGAAATTTCCTATGGGCTATCGTGAACCTAAAATGGAGATCGTATGCAAAAGTTACGACCCCGAGAAGTTGATGTACCCACTTACCCCAACGGGGCCCACATGACTTTTGGTGCTTCATCTCCTAGGGTTAGGTTTTTGGATGTCTAGGGTTTTGAAATTCATGTTTGATCTAAAAAGGCCTTTGGAGCCTCATCGTACTCATCTTCTTGTTCATGTACAAATCTAACCATCTGCATACATGGGATGAGAGTCTGCCCTATGTTCAACACAGTTACAACAGGGAAATCCATAGCTCCACCGGCCATAGCCCATTTCAGGTGGGATTGGGATTCCAACCCTTGGGTCCCATTGATGTTGCACTACCTCTGGAAATCACATCGACAAAATATTCCCCTGCTCAGTCTAAGACCGACAAAGCCACCAGATTCATTGAGCAGATTCAACACATACGCCAATAGGTCCAGGAGATTTTTCATAAAGCCAATTCTAAGTACAAGCAACGCCATGATCAACACAGGGTACCACACTAGTTTCAGGTTGGAGACAAGGTTTGGTTACAATTGGAGAAGGAGCATCTTACAGGGCCCCATCGAAAGGTCTTCCTACTTTTCTATGGGCCTTACACCATCACCAAGGTTGTGGGTAACAATGCATTTGAGCTCAACACTCCACCATTCCTTGGCTTGCACCCAGTGTTCAATGTCGAGCTCCTTTGGCCATATTTTCCACCATTATTGGACACCTCAAATATCGTAGAAAAAATGAAACCAATAGAGCTCAACCTTGACTACATGGAACATGAATCCACTGATCAGATAGTGGAGACATAGGTCAAGGGCACTCACCAACAGAGGATCCAACTTTATCGGATTGTCAAGGCAGGGAAAGTCCTACACCAAGGAAAGTGGCTCACCCGGGGCCAAATCCAACAAAATTTTCCTCACCTTATGGGGGACCTCAACACAATGGAAACCATTGCTTCCTAAAGGGGGATGATTGGTCCAGGTGGATATTGGTGGCCACCCACCTATTCCAACTGGCTCCTCTTGTCAGTTTTTAGTTCAACACGTTCTTCTGTACTTCTTTGTAATTGTGGGTTTTACACTTCTAGGGATATCAGAAGCCCTACACATATTCCAAGTGGATACTGGTGGCGTCTCACCTAATCCAAATGGATTATTTTGTATGTTTTCATGTCAACACATCTTGCTATACTTCCATGGTTGTTTTAGAGCCCTAAACAGTGTTCTTTTGGCTCACCAAAGTCAAATTGTAGAAGGAGACAAATTTTGATGGTGTAATGTGTAGTTCTCTAAAATACCTTTCCAACGGGCTATCACGCAGCTAAAATGGAGGTTGTATGCAATCGTTACGACCCCAAGAATTTGAGCTACCAACTTACCCATAGGGGTCCATGTGCCTTTTGGTGTTTCACCTCCTAGGGTTAGGTTTTTGGATGTCTAGGGTTTTGTCATTCATGAGTAATATTAAAAAGGCCTCTGAAGCCACATTGTAATCATTCTGCTTAGACGGATGCACATAGTAGCCACATCTCTTCTCAGAGATATCTACCACCATTCGAGCAATTGTTTCAGTTCTGCATTTTTATAGTTTCAGCCTATTTCATTTATTCAATTGAAGATATTGTTCATTGGATATCTGTGTTGTTCTTCCTATCTTTGTGTTTATTGTATTCAGTATGTTAATCAATTTGTTCCACTCCTAAATCCATATCAGTGGTATCAAAGCGGTCTGCTCTTCATTTATTTTTCTTTATGCATGTCCCCAACAAGATCTAGGTACAAGAAGTTGGGACTCGAACGAATTGATCCATTGCAAGATCGGTCACGCCGAGCCCGACAAAAACCCATGGGAGATGAAAATAAATATGATGGAGGAGGAGATCCTTTTCAAATTTTGCTCGAGGAATCCCTTGCAGAAAAAGGGAATGAAATGATGGACAAATTTGCACAGATCCTTAAGTGGTTTCCCACAGGAGAAGCATCTTCATCAAGCAGCCATGCAACCCCCTTCAAAGTACATGTAAATTTTGATATTTCATTATTTGAAGGACTAATATATACGTATGTTATAGATAAATGGTTGAATCTGATCGAAGGGTATTTTTCGGTCCACAATTTTTTCGATAGGGAAAATATTATTTTTTCACTCCTCAAGGCCATCCCCCATGTTAAGGACTAGTGGGACACTTACTCTAAGAAAAAGACCATAGAGGAATATGCAATTTTTTTGGTTTCCCCTACATGGGATTCCTTCCAGGACACCATTAAATAACAATACTACCCTGTTGGAAGCTACGAGGACCAGTACACCAGATATACCACCCTGCATTAATAAAGGGACTCGACAGTACCAGATTTCACCAATATTTTCCATACCCTGAGCACCAAATTGGGTATCAAAGACACTAAGCGACATCTGGTGTTGAAATACCATGATTTTTTTCATATATACATTCAAACAGAAATGGATTTTCTGGACATCACCTCATTGGGCATGGCTTATAGATATGTTGTCAAGATCGAGCAAACATTTAAGCAGAAGAAACGAGAGTTTGGATTTGAAAACTCCTCACATCCGAAGTAGGGAAAATGTGGCCCCAACCCACACAGTAAGGGACATAGAAAATATGGCCACTCTTAGGACAACCATTCCAAGTCACAACACAAGAAGGGAAATGAGAAGACAAAGAAGGACAGGGGAAAATGGTGTGAGTACCATAAAATCCCTTGGCACAACACTAAAGAATGTCTCTCCAAGAAGTCACTCATGGTTGATATGAAGGATTTTGATTCAGATGTTGATTCATATACCGAATCAAATCTAGAAGGAGGGAAGCAGATTATCGATGTTGAACCTGGTGCCACTATCGCTACCACCAAAATCCATCCAAGTGAACCAGAAGAAACAGAGGAAGGGGAATGCCTCTTTCAATCACATATGTGGGTAAAGGGGGCTTCAATTCATTTCATTGTCGATAGCAGCAGTCAGAAGAACCTAATCTCAACAGAGGTCATCAAGTGGTTGGATCTGCCGATGACACCGCACCCGCATCCCTACTCCATCAACTGTCTTCACCAAGGAAGAGATCTTCGTGTCATCCAACAATGTCTTCTGTTGTACGACATCAAGCCTTTCAAATATGAGGTATTGTGTGATATTCCTCCCCTTAAAGTTTGTGATGTTATTTTAGGACAACCATATTTGTGGAAGCTTCATGCTATGTATGAGTCTATATCCCACAGTGTTATTATTACTTTGGGTAGACAATTGTACAGGATACCATAGGTAGCACCGCCTACCACTATTTCCTTAATATTTTCTAAGCAATGTAGTAAGGTCATTTCACATATTAAGAAGTTCTTCTTCTTTGTGATTCGTGCTCACAGTAAGAAGAAGGTCACTGCCACATCTGTGCCCTCTACTCAGAGACTCTCTTTGCAATAGAAGCAAGTGGAAGAGATCGTGGAAGAGTACAGAGACATCTTATCCTCACCCATTGAGGTACCGATGCACTACCTATTCAAGCATCCAATTGATCTAACCCTTAGTGCACCTCTTTCTAATGGGCCAGTATATCATCACTCGCTGATAGAAAATGATGAAATCAAGTGTCAGATCTAAGATATTCTTCAAAAGGGGCACATCAGACCCAGTTCCTCCCCTTGCGGAAGCACGATTATACTGGTGCAGAAGAAGGATGGGACCTGACAACTTTGCATTGATTATAGAGCATTAAACAAAATCACAGTTAGAAACTGGTAACCAATTATGAGGATTGATGACCTTCTTGACGAACTCAAGGGGGACAAGTTCTTCAACAATATTGACCTAAAGTCTGGCTACCATCTCAACATCAAGTATAAGACAAGGAGAAAAAATTGTGACGTTGACTACCTCACTCAACCTCTCATAGATACACTCACCATTGTGCTCCATTCCTGTAGACATGAGGCGTTTTCATGCCCCTAACTTTATCCACAAGATACAGACTTCACCACCACCTATTAGCTCTTGGGTACATGTGCAACTGTCATCGATTTTCAAATTTAGAATGATTTGTTATGCCATCTAGTCCATATATGTGTTCTTGCAAGCGAATGTGCAAAGCTAATTTGAGAAGCTCACTACAATTGGGTGGCAGGACACTTTGGCGTGGAGAAAACTGTGGTCGTTCTCCAGAAACATTTTTATTGGCCAAAACTTCAAAAGGATGTTAGCAAGTATATCAAATCTTCCACTGCCTATGCCATTTCCAATCCAGCCATCAAGAAGAAAGGAATATACACCCCTCTTCCTACCCCCAAGAAGCCTTGGGACTCCATCTCGATGGATTACATGTCTGGCCTTCCGTTCACCAATAAAGGAAATAATTGTGTATTTGTGGTCATTGATCAGTTTTCAAAGATGGCCACCCTCGTAGCCTGGAAGAATAACATCACAGTGGCAGATACTTCCAAGCTCTTCTTCGAATGAGTGTGGGTCCATTTTGGGATACCATAAACAATCATCTTCACCCGGAATAGTAGGTTCCTCAACACATTTTGGTCGAGTCTCTGGTCACTGTTGGACATCAGGCTCACTAAATCCATTGCTTTCCAACCCCAAATAGATGGCCAAACATAGGTCATCAATCGGATGATTGTGCACATCCTATGCATGTACAACTATAGGCATTCACATACATGGGATGAGAGTCTCCCATATGTTCAACACAGTTGTAGCATGGCTCTCCATAGCTCCACCATCCATAGCCCATTTCAGGTGGGATGGGATTCCAACCCTTGGGTCCCATTAATGTTTCACTACCTCTGGAAACCACACTGACAGACTCTTCTCATGTTTCGTTTGAGACCGATAAAGCCACCAGATTCATTGAGTGGATTCAGAACATCCACCAACAGGCCTAGGAGAGTTTTAGAAAACCAATGCTAAGTACAAGCACCAGTTTTAGGTTGGAGACAAGGTCTGGTTACAATTGCAGAAGGAGCATCCTATAGGGCCCCATCGAAATATCCACCCACTTCGCTATGGGACTTACACCATCACCAAGGATGTGGGTAACAATGCTTTTGAGCTCAACACTCCACCATTTCTTGGCTTGCACCCAATGTTTAATGTGGAGCTCCTTCGGCCATATTTTCCACCATTATTGGACACCTCAAAGATCATAGAACAATTGACACCAATAGAGCTCAACCTTGACTACATGGAAGAAGCATCCACTGATCAGATAGTGGACACACAGGTTAAGGGCACTCACCATCAAAGGATCTAACTTTATCGGGTTGTCAAGGCAGGGCAACTTCTACACCAAGGCAAGTGGTCCACCCAGGGCCAAATCCAGCAGAAGTTTCTTAACCTGACGGGGAAACTCAACGCAATGGATACCATTGCTTCCTAAGGGGGGATGATTGATCTAGGTGGATTTTGGTGGCCACCCACCTATTCCAACCGGCTCCTCTTGTCAGTTTTTAGTTTATCACGTTCTTCTATACTTCTTTGTAATTGTGGGTTCAACACTTCTGGGGATGTCTGAAGCCATGCACATATTCTAGGTGGATACTAGTGGCCTCTCACCTAATCCAACTGGCTTATTTTGTATGTTTTTGTGTCATCACATCTTGTTATACTTCCAGGGCCATTTTGGAGCCCTAAATAGTGTTTTTTTGGCTTGCCAAAGTCAAACTATAGATGAAGTCAAATTTTGATGGCATAATGTGTATTTATCTAAAATACATTTCCAAAGGGCTATCATGTGCCTAAAATGGAGGTCATATGCAAAATTTACCACCCCGGGAAGTTGAGGTACCAACTTACCCATAGGGGCCCACATGACTTTTGGCGTTTTACCTCCTAGGGTTAGGTTTTTGGATGGCTAGTGTTTTGGAATTCATAAGTAATATTTAGAAGGCCTCTGGAGCCTAATTGTAATCATTCTTCTCATACGGATGCGCATAGCAGCCACATCTCTTCTCGGAGATAGCTACCACCATTTGAGCAAGTGTTTCAGTTATGCAGTTTTACAATTTCATCCTATTTCATTTATTCAATAAAAGGTATTGTTCACTGGATATCTGTGTTATTCTTCATATCTATGTGTTTATTGTATTTAGTCTGTTAATTAGTTCATTCCACTCCTAAATCTGGATCAATGGTAACAAAGCGGTCTACACTTCATTTATTTTTCTTCGTGCATGTCCTCGACAAGATTTGGGTACAAGAAGTTGGGACTTGAACCAATCGAGTCGTTGCAATAGCGGTCATGCCGAGCCCCAACAAAAACCTATGGGAGATGAAAATAAAGATGATGGAGCAGGAGATCCTTTTAAAAAAATTCTCGAGGAAGCCCTTGCATGAAAAAGGAATGAAATGATGGACAACTTTGCGCAAATCCTTTGGCAGTTGCCCACAGGAGAAGCATCTTCATCAAACAACCATGCAACCCCCTTCAAGGTACAAGTAGATTTTGATATTCCATTATTTTAAGGACTGAATAGACGTGGATGATGCAGATAAATGGTTGAATCTGCTCGAAGGGTATTTTTCGATCCACAATTTTTCCAATAGGGAAAATATTACTTTTGCACTCATCAAGGTCATACCCCATGTTAAGGACTAGTGGAACACTTACTCTAAGCAAAGGGCCATAGAGGAATCCATAATATTTGTGGTTTACCCTACATGGGATTCCTTCCAAGAGGCCATTAAAGAACACTACTACCCTGTTGTAATCTATGAGGACCAATACACCAGATGGACCACCCTGCATCAAGAAAGGGACCAAACAGTACCAGATTTCACCAATATTTTCCATACCCTGCACACCAAATTAGGTATCAAAGACTATGAGAAACATCTGGTGCTCAAATACCATGGATGTTTGCATATATGCATTCAAACATAAATGGATTTTCTGGACATCGCCTCATTGGGAACGACTTATAGATAAGCCATCAAGATCGAGTAGAAATTTAAGCAAAAGAGGCAAGAGTTTGGATCTACAAATTCCTCAGAGCTGAAGCAGAGAAAAGGTGACCCCAAACCACACAATAAGGGACAAAGCAAATATGACCACTCTCAGGACAACCAGTCCAAGCCACAACATAATAAGGGCAATGAGAAGACGAAAAAGGACACGAGAAAATAGTGCGAGTACCATATAAGCCCTTGGAACAACACTAAGGAATTCTTCTCCATGCAGTCACTTGTGGCCGAGCTGAAGGCTTCTGAGTCAGAGGTTGATTATGATTCTGAATCAAATTTAGAAGGAGGGAAATGGATTATCTATGTTGAACCCAGTGCCACTGTTGCTACCACCAAAGTCAGAAGGAAGGGGAACACCTATTTCACTCACAGATATGGGTAAAGGAGGCCCCATTTCATTTCATTATCGATAGCGACAGTCAGAAAAACTTGATCTCATCAGATGTTGGGTACATGGTTGAGACAAGTAGTTGATGAATTGGCACATACATGAGGTGTATAGTTGATTATGTTGGTACATCTTGATGAGTCATAATTGATGATTAGTTGGTGCATGATTTGTACATACTTGGTACATTGTTGGAGGCACTTGCTAGTAGTATTGTTGACACATGGTTTATGGATGATGTATCATACTTGTATTGATATATTATTAGAAGCACATATTGATCTTGGTGATGATTATGAATTGCTGTGTTATGCTTGGTTGATGCATATCTTGGTGATATTGTGCATATGGTTGAGAGTTGTCTTAGTGATTGATCTTGGTGATTAGACCTGATTTGGTTGATAAGATTAATGAGACCGTTTGTTGTGATAGGTTGTTTGGACATGTTATTGTGACATGTTATTTGTACAGGTTTGATTCATGGTTGATGCATTTTTTTATGGTACAGGTTGTGGTACAGGTCGATGTATGGTACATGTTGGTACAGGTTGTTAAAGGTTGTTTGCTACAGGTTTATTGGTACAGGTTTAGAACAATATATCTCACAATGATAGTGTGGCAGTGGTTCCATCATTCTACTTATATTTTAGGGTGGTTGGATGGGGCAAGGAAAAGTGGTTGTAGCCACTTTCTGGTTGTAGCCAAAGAACATAGGGGGTTGTATCCTCCTTTTGGTTGTAACCAGAGAATAGGGGAGTTGCAGCTTCCCTCAGGTTGTAGCCTGAGAAACTAGGGGGTTGGAGCCTCCTTCCAATTGTAGCTGGAAAACAAAGGAAGTTGGTGCTTCCAATGAATGTAATTCTTAAATACATATAAGAAAAATCATTCTATGGTTTTCTCCCGCTTTGGGTTTCCACGTAAAAACACTAGTGTACTGTGTATGTGTATGATTGCTCATTTGTTCATTGTTTATTTACTCTACAACTATTGGATGATAATGCTACATTGATATAACACTTGCATTTTATGGTTAAAAATGATTAAATTGCTCCAACAAATTTGTTACAAGATTAAAGAATTTAAAAAATTGTTGCAAAATTATTCAAAGATTCAAAGATTTTGTTTTTTATATGAATTACTAAAGCACATGAAATTTACCATTTCTTCCAAACATACAAAGAGAAAATTAATAATTTTTTATAGAATTATAAACAAGGGCCACAACAAAACCATGGTAAACAAACCATGATAAAGAAATATTGAATGCATTCAAACCATAAACTTATACTAGGGTTAAGATAATTTTAATTTTAATGCAAGCGCATATATGGAAGTGCCCATATACTGAATCCAACTTCCATAAATGCACATATACGGAAGTCAATTTTCTTAAATGCACATTTACAGAAGTTGGATTCAATATCTATGTATATACAGAAGCGCACATATACAGAATCCAACTTTCGTAAATGCACATATACGAAATCCAATTTCCATTTACAGAAAGTTTCTTTCGTATATGGATTTCATAAATATAAGAACACAGATACATAAGCCAACTTATATATATGTGCATTTACGGAAGAACACATATACAAAAACCAACTTTCCATATATGAGCATTTACAAAAAGTTGTTTTCGTAAATGCGCATATACGGAAGTCAACTTCCATAAATGTGCATATATGGAAGCGTGCATATCCATAAATACGCATATATGTAAGTTGGATTCTGTATATGCACATACACATAATCACACTCCATAAATGTGCATATAAGGAAGCACACATACGAAAGCTGACTTCTGTAAATGCACATTTACAGAGGCATGCATATACGAAAAAACACTTTCGTAAATGTGCATATATGTAAGTTGACTTCCGCATATGTGCATATACAAAAGCGCGCATATACAAAATCTAGCTTCTGTAATATGGAAACACGTATATACAAAAATTTGTTTCCATAAATGCGCATATAAGTAAATTGGCTTCTGTATATGTGCTTATAACTTTCGTATATGCACGCTTATGGAAGCGCGCATATACAGAAGTCAACTTCCATAAATGTGCATATATGGAAGCATGCATATATGGAATCCAACTTCCATAAATGCGCATATATAGAAGCGTGCATATACAGAATCCAACTTCCCATATATGCGCATTTATAGAAGGTTGTTTCCATAAATGTGCATATATATAAGTTGACTTTCATATGAATATATGGAAGCACGCATATATGGAAGTCAAATTCCATAAATGTGCATATAAGGAAGCACGTATACGACAACTAAATTTCGTAAATACGCAAATACGTAAGTTGGCTTCCATATTTGGGCATATATGGAAGTGCACATATACGAAATCCAACTTCTATAAATAATCATATTTGAAAGCATGCATATATGGAAGCCAACCTTCCAAATATTCACATTTACGGAAGACTTATTTCGTAAATGCACATATACGTAAGTTGGCTTCCGTATATGCGCGTATACGGAAGTGCACAAATATGGAAGCCAACTTATGTAAATAATCATATACAAAAGCACGGATATACGGAAGCCAACTTCCCAAATATGCATATTTACGGAAGACTACTTTCGTAAATGCGCATATACGTAAGTTGTTTTCCATATATGTGTATATATGGAAGGGTGCATATACGGAAGACAACTTCCATAAATGTGAATATACAGAAACGTACATATACGGAAGCCAACTTCCCATATATGCACATTTATGGAAGGTTGTTTCAATAAATGTACATATATGTAAGATGGTTTTCATATGAATATATGGAAGCACGCATATACAAAAGACAAATTCCATAAATGTGCATATAAGGAAGCATTCATATGACAACTAACTTCCGAAAATGCACATTCACGGAAGCACGCATATACAGAAACCAACTTTTGTAAATGCGCATATAAGTAAGTTGGCTTCCATATTTGCGCATATATGGAAGCGAACATATACAAAAACCAAATTATGTAAATAATAATATACGAAAACAAGCGTATATGGAAGCCAACATCCTATATATGCACATTTACAGAAGACTACTTCTGTAAATGCGCATATACGTAAGTTGGTTTTCGTATATGCACATATACAGAAGCGTGCATATACAAAAGCCAACTTGTGTAAATAAGAATATACAGAAACCAACTTCCAAAACATGCACATTTACTGAAGTTTGCTTCCGTAAATGCGCATATACGTAAGTTGGCTTCCATATATGCACATTGTGTACATATACAAAAGATAACTTACGTATATGTGCATTTACGGAAGCACAATGCGCATATATGTAAGTTGGCTTCCGTATATGTGCATTGTGCACATATACAAAAGATAACTTACGTATATGCACATTTATGGAAGCACACATATACAAAATCCAACTTTCCATAAGTGCATTTACAGAAACAAATTTCTTTAAATGTGCATATATGGAAAGTTGGGTTTCGTATATGTGTGCTTCCATAAATGCGCATATTTGGGAAGTCGGATTCCGTATATGCGCACTTCCGTATATGTACATTTATGGAAGTTGTATTTTGTATATGAACGCTTCCATATATGCACATATACGGAAGCCAACTTACATATATGGAAAGTTGGCTTTCGTATATGTGTGCTTCCATAAATGCGCATATTTGGGAAGTTGGATTCCGTATATGCGCACTTCCGTATATGTACATTTATGGAAGTTGTATTTTGTATATGAACGCTTCCATATATGCACATATACGGAAGCCAACTTACATATATGCGCATTTATAGAAATTATTTTCTATAAATGCACATATATGTAAGTTGGCTTCTGTATATGCGCATATATGGAAGCGTTCATATACAGAAGAAAACTTCCATAAATGTGCATATATGGAAGTGCGCATATACAAAAGCCAACTTCCCAAATATGTGCATTTATGGAAGCACACATATACGAAATCCAACTTTCCATATATGCGCATTTAATGAAATTTGTTTTTGTAATGCACATATACGTAAGTTGGCTTCCATATATATGCATATATGGAAGCGAACATATACAAAATCCAACTTCTATAAATGTGCATATATGGAAGCGCACATATACGGAAACCAACTTCCCAAATATGCACATTTACAGAAGGTTTCTTCCGTAAATTCACATATACTTAAGTTGGATTTCGTACATGCATGTTTCCTTATATGCATAATGTGCACATATATGGAAGCCAACTTATGCATATGTGCATTTACGGAAGCACGAATATACGAAAGCCAACTTTCCATATATTCGCATTTACAGAAAGTTGTTTCCGTATATGCACGTATATGTGCATATACGTAAGTCAACTTTTGTATATGCGCATATATGGAAGCGCACATATACGGAAGCCAACTTCCCAAATATGCACATTTATGGAAGTTTTCTTCCGTAAATGTGCATATACTTAAGTTGGCTTTTGTATATGCATGTTGTACACATATACTGAAGCCAACTTACGTATATGCGCATTTACGGAAGCACGCATTTACGGAAGCACGCATATACAAAATCCAACTTTCCATATATGTGCATTTACAGAAAGTTGTTTTCGTAAATGCACATATACGTAAGTTGGCTTCCGTATATGCGTATATATGGATACACATATATTTAGATATGCACATATACGGAAGCCAACTTCCATAAATGTGCATATACAGAAGCGTGCATATATGGAAGCATGCATATACGGAAGCCAACTTCCCAAATATGCACATTTACGGAAGGTTGCTTCTGTAAATGCACATATACGTAAGTTGGATTCTGTATATGAATGCTTTTGTATATGTGTGTTGTGCGCATAAACGAAATCCAAATTATGTGTATACGTATTTACAGAAGCACGCATATATGAAAGCCAACTTTCCATATATGCACATTTATGGAAAGTTGTTTCTATAAATGCACATATACGTAAGTTGGGTTTTGTATGTGCGCACTTATGGAAGTGCACATATACGAAAGACAAAAGAGCGTATATACGAAATCCAACTTCCATAAATGTACATATACGGAAGTGCGCATATATGGAAGCACACATATACAGAAGCCAATTTCCCAAATATGCACATTTATGGAAGGTTGCTTCCGTAAATGTGCATATACGTAATTTGGATTCAGTATATGTGTGTTTATGTATATGCGCGTTGTATGCATATACAGAAGCCAACTTATGTATATGTGCATTTATGGAAGCACGCATATACAAAATCCAACTTTCCATATATGCACATTTACGAAAAGTTATTTCCGTAAATGCGCCTGTACGTAAGTTGGCTTCCGTATATGTGCATATATGTAAGCACACATATACAGAAGCCAACTACGTAAGTGCACATATACGAAAGGTTGTTTCCATAAATTCACATATATGTAAGTTGGTTTCTGTATGCATATATGGAAGTGTGCATATACGGAAGCTAAATTCCATAAATGTGCATATACGGAAGTACGCATATGAAAACTAGATTCCGTAAATGTGCATTTACAAAAGCACGCATATATGGAAATCTTTCTTATCAATTTTGCAACGAGAAGCCAAATTTTGTAGATGCGCATTTACAGAAGCACGCATTTGTGGAAGCATGTATATACGTAAATACTGAATCCAAATTCTGTAAATGCACATTTACGAAAGTTGGCTTCTAGTTGCGACATTGAAAATAAATCTTCTTGTAAAATTGAATGTTAATGTTATTGCATAAAGAGAGACTGGAATTGTAATATGTAAAGAGGTTCAATATAAAACAATGTGATATAGTGGTAATTTAAAAATAAAATATTAATTGTCATTAACTGAAAATTAGTTGTGAGATTTGAAGAAGAATATATCTTATGTTTGAATTTGGTATGGAGGTTTACTTTGAACAGTATGTCACATGGAAAAATATGGAGAGTAATAATTTTATAAGATTGACATTGATATCTTTGATATTCGAACAAACATGTTGAAACTGCCTCCCTGTCAGAAACATGTTGAAAATCTCAAATCAATGTTTTCAACTTAGACAAAGAATAATAACATAATAAAAAAATTAATTCCCAAAAATTGTGAACCTAAAGATCAGTATAATTCATGTATGAATACAACATTTTTATTCATGCCTTATAAAATAATCTTTCAAAGTTATTTTTTATCCATAACTCTTGGTAAAAAAAACATAAATAAAGAAATTGATATAACATGGAGGAGAAAAAATTCAATAACCTAAATTATGACCTCAAAGATCAACATAACTCATCAATCAAGACAACATATTTTTTCCTCCCATATAGATTATGTAGCAAGCAAAACTAAATGCATTATTAAAAAAAATATTCTTTGAACACTTACAATTACTTACAACATATGAATAACATGAGACATTGCAACATATTGAGAGCAAAAACATAGTATTATCGGGACATAATGTATTGTTGACATGTATAAAAGAAAAAAGAATTTCATATCAATAATACTATGACAATTAACCAGTAATAAAGCATAAAAAATCCAATAGTTTTAAAAATCCCTTAAATGCTAAACATAATGTAACATATTCCAAAGTACAACTAGACTTATGAAAAATACAACACCAATTAACATCTACATGAACTTGACGACCCATTTTCCTTTCGAGCCATTCTCTTCTTAACTTTCTACTGGCTTCCCTGTCAAAACCATATTGTAAATCACAGACAATTACCTTCAACTTAGCTAAACAATGAAGCATGTCATAGAAAATGTGTGTTGGAGTTCCATTTCTCCTACTAATCATATCTTGAATGCCAACAAGAAACTGTTATAGAGCAGTAATATCATGTATCACTAAAATAAACTTTGGCACACTTTCATTGTCCATAATTGCATGTTCAAAAAATCAATAAACAAAAAATATATATTTAGTATGGATGAGAAAAAAAAGAAAAGCATAACAAAACATTCATTCTAAAAAATTATGAGTACAACAATTATATTGATTCCTTTTAAAAAATGTTGAAATAAAAACTAAATGACAAAAAAACAAGTCTTTATTTTAAAAGAATGTTTTAAACTATGAAAACAAAAGTAGAAAAGTATAAGATCAGTAGAATTCATGTATGAATACAACATTTTTATTATGTCTTATCAAATCATCTTTGAAAATTCTTTGTTCTTGATAACTCTTTGTCAAAAAAACATAAATAAATGAAATGATATAGAATGGAGGAGAAAAAACATAAAAACAGAAGGAAAATAATTCTTCCCCAAAAATTATGACCCTAAAGATCAACATCTTTCGTTAATGAAGAAAAAACTAAATGCATTATAAAAAAAATTATTCTTTGAATAATAACAATTACTTACCAACATATTAAACATTAATTTTACCTTTCGCCAAACCTCATATGTTCAAATATGGAATCAATGGGATTGTTGGATTTTCTAAATTAATTTCTTGGATCGCTACATCATTTGGTTGAGCATACAACATAAAGAATTAAAAAAAAAAGTGTTAATTACAAGACACAATGCACTAAATATTTAATTAGACAAACTTCAATTTAACTATATAAATAATTTTATGACTCTCATTTGTCGACATTAAATGCAAAATGTGTACCTATGTTACCCTTGACAATATCATCAGAAAATAATCGAAGTTGACAATGTCAGATGTGACGAGGTTCATTCTGAGATGTGGATCCCTCCACTATAATAACAATCATATAAAATTTATACAATCACATTGAGGCAAATAAAATAATTCATATAATGTAAAACACATTAAAATCTCTAATTACAATACCTATATTGTTTGGAACATAATGTTGCACATGATCATAGATTTGCTTCACATTCCTATGATCTTTTGAAGAAATTAGATCCATTTGTGTGTCCATGCTATTCCTTGACTTTATGTGAACCCTTCCGACCCTTTGAAATTTTGGTTTATCCTTCATTGAATGTCTCTGACGACGATGTTGTATCATTTTACTTTGCGGGCTCAAAAACATTTGTTGTCTCTTAGTCATGATTGTAGAGGGAGACATGGAACTGACAAATTGTTTGTTTATTTCTACTTCTAAGTGAAAAATAAGTTGTCGATTACTTCAGAATGGTCCACAGTTGTAGGAAAATTGTTCAAAATATTTCTCTCTTTTATTGATAAATGCATGTAAAACTTGCAATCTATCAACCTCAGAGATCAGATTGTTCAATGTTGAATTGTCAGGATCAACGTGATTTGATAAAATATTTACATGGCTATGGTTTGATTGGTCTTCTGGTAGCAGGTTCATTGTCCCTGTTTGATTTAAATCAACTGAAAATACAGGTCTATCAATAATCGGTCTAGAAACATTTTCTAATGTATTAACGTCCAAATCATGTGCAATAGCCCACATTTGAAATTTTAACACATTCTTACAAACATTGTCATTCAACGCCCAATCACAACTACAAAAAATAAACTCAGACCCTGTGTATATGACATTATACCAGGTATTAGGAGTATCCTTGTTTTGACTACGAACCATAAATTCATTCATATTTTTGGGGTCGCCCACACAATCTTCATCTGGTATGCGAATCACTCTATCCTTTGAGAGAGTCTCTTTTTTCTCACACTTTGTGGGCCTTATAATTCTTGCTTCCTTTAAACGTTGATTATCAATATAGTATAATTAAACTATTGTCAACAACAAAAAAGTTAAATAATCCACTCATTTGTGGCATGCATTGTTTTCGTCATATAGGTATTATATTTTAGATACTTATGGTAGGATTCAATTGCATTATTTGTGTCTTGATTGGAATGCGGGGATTTCCTGTAAGCCTTCGCCCATGTATCTGGATTTTTTTTTTTATCATCAACTAAAAAGTATTGCCTAAAAACATGCTATTATGGAAAAAAAAGAAGTCATGATCTAATGTTACATGACACTTACATATTTTATCATTGGATAACCAAGTGGTGTAAAAATGTTGTAGAAATTTGTCCTCTTTATTAAATTCCTGAAATATTCTGGCAACAAATTTTTGTATGGACTCATCATCCTGGCATGAGTGCATGATTTCTCTTAATGCACGAAAAATGTGAACTTTGTTTTCTTTGACTTTGAATTTTCTTCCAACATGTTTCTCCCATGCTCGATGGACATGCCATACACATAGCAGGATGGGGGAATTGGTTAAACTTCTGAAATGGTGATACATTAGGAGAGAGTAAATTATTTGAATGTAACATTATTTTTTCATATTTCTTTTGAAAAACAACAAATGTGGAGCATTAATGCTTGAATTTAATCAATGACAGTATCTGTGATAAATTCTTGTACATGCCAATTTGGGTGTTTTTTCACTCCCATAGCAAATAATGCCGACAACCATTTGTGAATATCATATGTAGTATTACGTGATGAAATCACCCAAGCCACTGGAACACCATTACAATGTTTTTTGAATATCATTAGCATATAAAGTGGATACTACATTCAAAGCACACAAGTATAAATATTAAAGTGAACACATAAGAATTCATTTTGATTGCCATAAAGAAATGAAAAGATCGATAATATGTACCCCATACATATTGGTATTAAATGTGGAATCCATGGACATAGAATTGTTGTGTGAATACCTCACCATGATCGAACACATCCAATGTGTTTGTATGCCTATAATAAATGGTATGTTTTGTACAATATTTTACTTTTGGTAGTGATCCAGGGGATCAAATTTTGCTCAAAAATTCAAAGTGCTCAGAATTGCTTCAAATCAAACAGGAGCATAGGCCTCATCATCACGAACCCAACGCAACTCATTTGGGTTCAAACGGACATCGGATGAGAGAGATATCACGTTCTGTTCAAAATGACAAACAGGCAAAAAAATGTGCTGACTGTACAATCCGTACAATTTGTACGGATGCTGACGTGGCAGACCGTACGACACATGGAAGGTGTGTTGGTAGTCGTGTGGATGAGTCGGCATATGACACGTGGCTTGTTTGTGGCGAATGGGATGGCGAGATGTGGCCCAATCAATGGCCACCACATGTCACCTAAACATTGGTTAAAACTTGTGTAGTCGGCAGGAATCGACCCCGTGACCTCTGGGCAGGGGTATGGCCTTGGGAAGAGCCGCCCAACTGACGCACCACCGTAGTGGTTCTTACTATTATATGGTTTTGTTTATATTTGAATTGTAATGTGGTTTGAAATGGGCACGGACAGGGCTGGGGCTAAGCCCCAACCCCCGTCCATATGTATATATATATATATATGTGTGTGTGTGTGTGTGTGTGTGTGTGTGTGACTACCCGCACGTGGTTCAAACAGAGCCATAACACATATAACCGGTGGGCCATAACACATATAACTGGTGGTCAATGTATTGCGCGGGAGTTTTATTACCAACAGTTATGAAACCGCACCAACACTTGTCGCTCTATCATTTGATTTGGGACTTGGCCCCTTTTATATGTGCACGAGGTCGTATAGTAGACCATATGCCCACGAACTTGGTGGTTAGGGGCTGGGCACGCCCTAACCATCCTACAATTCACATTGTCTGTGTGGTTGCGCCCGATGCTGGGTTTTAACACATATATGCGCGTGGCAGCTAGGTTGAGGAGCAAGAGGTGCATTTTGGCGATCCAGAGACAACAAGTTTGAAGGGGAACTTCCAGGAAGCCTATCTTCTTCAATTTTTGGCCAAACAAGGTGCTGAAAAAGCCCAACTAGGGGTTTTTGGACGTTCTGAAGCCATTGGAGCCATCTATTTGGCATTTTGAGCATGGCAAAACACATATTTGAGAACTTTGAGAAAATAATACAAAAGATCCATTGGAAGCTGGACTAGGAGATGTAGCCAAAGAGAGGGGTGAACTCCTTTATCATTTGCTGTGTTATGTGTTTTCTGTTCACTGTTATTTGCTGCTATTTATATGCATCTTGAATGTGTAATTTCTATAAAATTGTGTTTGCAAAATTGATCCATTTGCATTTGAACACATGAATTAAAAATTGCAAATATTTTCAAGAATACAAGTCTTCTTCATTTTTAGATCAAGTTGGTATCAAAGCATAGGTTTTTGAAGACTTGATTATTTGCAAGTGTTTTGTTTTCCGATGCTCACAAGGTTGAAACTCAGAAGAGGAGAAGGTCAACTTGTAGAGCCAAGTTCTCATCCTTCAAGAAGGAAGATTATATCATCACCGCAAGCTTCAAGGAGACATTCACCAAGTATGGCTCATGAAGAGAGTCATGAACATATTCCTGCAGAAGATGAAGATCTCATAAAGACTTTCATGGAAATGAGAGAAATGATGAAACTCTTGATGGAAGAAAGGAATACAAGGTTGCAAGGTGAAGGCTCCAATCCTTCAAAGCACAAGGGAGACAGTGGTGATAAAACTCCAGATGGAAATGGAGGGAATGGTGCTTCTCCACCACCCTCACCTCCTCCTCCTTCTTCTTCTTCTACCAATTCAAGACCTCTTCCAAATTCTCCAAAAGGACATGGTAAAAATCCTTCACAAATTCCTTTGTTAAAGCTTGATATTAAATTCGAATTGCCAATGTACAATGGAGAGGTAACTGCTGAGAAATTAGATAATTGGATTCGTCAGATTGAGGTGTATTGTAGGATACAAAAAATTCAAGATGATGAAACTAAGATTCAACTTGCTTCTTTAAGATTGGATATTGCAACACTCATTTGGTGGGAATCCAAGACTCAAGAGGACATGAAGAAACATGGTAAAATTTTAACCTCTTGGAATGATTTTATTGTTGCAATTAAAAGACAATTTTACCCATTGGCATATATGCAAAAAGCTACTATGGATT
>ML788988.1:70696-112323 GCA_009831015.1 Picea engelmannii
CCACACAGATCATCAACCACTGCAATACTTACAATCACAAACAAAGCTACAACAAGCAAGGCACTTCAGATGGATGGGTTTTCTACAACAATTCCACTCGGTCATAAGGTATAAGAAGGGCATTTATAACAAAGTTGTTGATAGTCTTTCAAGGCCTATTATTAGTGCTTCAATTATTCTTAAGCATAGTCATATCATGCATGAGAGTTATGTTGGGCAATATGCTTTAGATGATGATTTTAAAGAAGTATATGAGACTTTGTGCCATTCTAACCATGTTGAGGAATTGGATTACCATGTGTATGATAATCTTTTGTATCATCTTGGCAAGCTATGTATTCCACAGGGTGAAAGAATCAACATAATAAGAGAAGCCCATTCTTCTCTTATTGCTGGTCACTTTGGTGTAGGCAAGACCGTGGCTAATTTGCAAAGGTACTGCTATTGGCCTAAAATGAATGAAAGTGTTTCAAGATATGTTCGAGGATGTTTGTTATGTGCCACAAGAAAACCTAGCAATCGAAAGTTGGGTTTTTATACTCCACTTCCGGTTCCTTCTCGTCCTTGGGAAAGTATTTCTATGGACTTTATAGGAGGTCTACCTATGTCTAAACAAAATCATGATTATCTTTATGTTGTGGTTGATCGATTTAGAAAAATGTGTATTTTGATGCCTTGTAAGAAGCAGGTTACAATTGAGCAAACGACACAAATGTTCTTTCAGAATGTTTGGGTACATTTTGGATTGCCTAAATCCATTATTTCTGATCGAGATTCTCGATTTATTGGAAGTTTTTGGTTGAGTTTATGGGCACTCATGGACACCAAACTAAAAAAGAGCACAACTTTTCATCCAAAAACCGATGGTCAGACAGAAGTGGTAAATAGAACAGTGGTGCATCTTCTTCGTGGTTATTGTAGCACGCATCCTAAACTTTGGGATGAGCATTTACACTACATTCAACATGCTTACAATCGACATAACACTCGTCAACTCAAACATCGCCATTTGAATCATGTTTTGGTTGTTTGCCCAAATCTCCTTTAGATTTTATCTTTGGGAAGGATATTTCTATCGATGGTCAATATAACATTGATAGGGAAAAAAAGTTCATTGAACAAATTCAGTCGATACATCAAATGGTACAAGAGCAGTTGGAAAAGAGTCAAGCCAAGTACAAGACAAGACATGAAAAGCATCATGTTGATCACAGTTTCCAAGTTGGAGATAAAGTTTGGCTTTACATTAGTAAGGAGAGGCTTAAAGGAGAAGGTAAAAAACTGAAACCAATTCGATATGGTCCTTTCAAGATTCTTGACAAGATTGGTAACAATGCCTTCCATTTAGATTTGCCTCCTTATATGCAAATGTATGCAGTTGTTAATGTTGAGAATTTGAAATTGTATGAGCCTCCTTTGATTGATGATCAAGGAGAACATGTTTAGATTCCTTCTATAGATGAATTTTCCCCATAATATCTTACAGAACTGCATGAAGACACAATCCTTGACAGGAGAATGAGAACTTCAAAACGAGGAAATGTGGAGTATCTTCGAGTTGGTCTTAAAGGCACAAATCCAAGCAAAGCCAAGTGGATTGAGGTTGGAAAGGTGAGGGAACTTTAACCTCATCTTCAAATAGACTGAGAATAGTCTTTTGGAGGTCCAAAATCTTTTCAATGGGGAGGTGTGATCCAGGGGATCAAATTTTTCTCAAAAATTCAAAGTGCTCGGAATCACTTCAAATCAAATGGGAGCGTAGGCCTCATCATCATGAATCCAACACAACTCGTTTGGGTTCAAACGGACATCGGATGAGAGAGATATCGCGTTCTGTTCAAAACAACAAACAGGGAAAAAAATGTGTTGATTGTACAGTCCGTACGGATGCTGACGTGGCAGACCGTACGACACGTGGCAGGTGTGTTGGAAGTTGTGTGGATGAGTAAGCGTATGACATGTGGCTTGTTTGTGGCGAATGGGATGGCGACACATGGCCCAATCAATGGCCGCCACGTGTCACCTAAACATTGGTTAAAACTTGTGTAGTCGACAGGAATCGACCCCGTGACCTCTGGTAGGGGTATGGCCTTGGGAAGAGCCGCCCAAACGGCGCACCACTATAGTGGTTCTTACTATTATATGGTTTTGTTTATATTTGAATTGCAATGTGGTTTGAACTGGGAGCGGACAGGGCTGGGGCTAAGCCCCAGCCCCCGTATATATATATATGTGTGTGTGTGTGTGTGTGTGTGTGTGTGTGTGTGTGTGTGTACCCGCACGCAGTTCAAACGGAGCCATAACACATATAACCGGTGGGCCATAACACATATAACTGGTGGTCAATGTATTACGCGGGAGTTTTATTTCCAACGGTTATGAAACCACGTCGACACTTGTCGCTCTATCATTTGATTTGGGACTTGGCCCCTTTTATATGCACGTGAGGTCGTATGGTAGACCATATGCCCACGGACTTGGCGGTTAGGGGTTGGGCGCGCCCTAATTGTCCTACAGTTCGCACCGTTTGTGCGGTTGCGCTCAGTGCTGGGTTTTAACACATATATGCGCATGGGGGCTAGGTTGAGGAGCAAGAGGTGCATTTTGGTGATTCAGAGACAACAAGTTTGAAGGGGAACTTCCAGGAAGCCTATCTTCTTCAATTTTTGGCCAAATGAGGTGCCGAAAAAGCCCAGCTAGGGGTTTTTGGACGTTCTGAAGCCATTGCAGCCATCTATTTGGCATTTTGAATATTGTAAAGCACATATTTGAGCACTTTGAGCAAATAATACAAAAGATCCATTGGAAGCTGGACCAGGAGATGTAGCCCAAGAGAGGGGTGAACTCCTTTATCATTTGTTGTGTTATGTGTTTTATGTTCACTGTTATTTGTTGTTGTTTATATGCATCTTGAATGTGTAATTTCTATAAAATTGTGTTTGCAAAATTGATCCATTTTCATTTGAGCACATGAATTAGAACTTGCAAATATTTTCAAGAATACAAGTCTTCTTCATTTTTAGATCAGGTAGAAAAAAAAAACTATCTGGAAACTGATTGTACCAACAGTCGACACTTGTTGGATCACTCTCATCCTTCATATAATCTTTCTTTCTAATATTATGGTAAATGTTATAAATATCCTTCCTTGTCATTAAGGTATCCCGAGTTACCCCCATGATTAACTCACCTGATTGCTGCTCCACATCATAGATGAATTTGTCCCAAACCATTGTAACATTAAAACCATATTCAATCATCTTTTCCACACTAACATGTATATCAAATGATAAATATGGTGCATACTTGAATGTTTCAGGTCTACCCACTACATTCCTCTTGTGACACATACCACCACATTTATCAATATGCCTACACTTAGTGTATACTAAAACAATATCATTTGGACGAACATAAAGACAATACATGATGAAGTGACATATACAACCAACTTTAATGCTTTGACGTTGATTGCATTTTTGTTGTTGTTGATCCTTGTGGATTCATTGTAATCTCACCACTTTGGAGTTTACGTGTGGACTCTGGGCCATATGCACACCAATAACTAGATAAGAACAATGATAACAAATTAGAAAACATGTCCACACTCATTTTTCATAATGAACTTGAATTAAAAATTTATAATTATATTAAACAAATAAAGACTCGCATAACATATTCCAGATATGTGTTAATACGAGTACATACAATCCCCTCCACTTCTTTAGATCGCTTTGTATTAACAACAAATTGAGTGGGAGCATCTTCATTTGATTGCTCCCCATTTATAAAATATTCAAGTCGACTATATGGAATAATAACAACTTGATCCCCTCCAATTTTTGTCCATGTTAGATCTTTAGCTGAAAATTCTATCATATCTTCTAGGTCTTCAATGTCCAACTCCATAATGTCTTCCCACTTTCCCATCTATAGAATACCTATAAAAAGTATTGAATACTCAATGTTGCATTATAATCCATTTTATATCATCCAATGTTCTATAATATAAATGACATAACATGATACAATAAAATTCGTGACAATGATGAGATTAATGAGATCTCCTTGACTCGTGTACATAGCATTTTATTGAATAATAAATAACAATGCTTTTTACAAATATAGTATCTAATGTTAGTTACATAAATGTTTTTAATCAAACATACCCATGCATATTCAAGATATATGCATATACATGCATACATACATGTGTGTGTGCACATGCGCTTGCAATATTACAAATGAAAACACTACTCCTCTTCTTTGTTATCACTATAACCATGATGCATTTAATATGTGTATTCATATGCTTGTGGATTGATGGTTGTAGCTAATTTCCCTATAAATGAATATGGAAAATGATGTTAGAATGACTATAAAAACACCTTTAAAAATTAAGCAATGATTTCATATGCCCATCTATTATAGAAATGAGATATATTCTTATGTGTGATAATAAAAGCAATGCTACATGCAACATACGTTGTGATGTTTCCTCTATGCCTTATAATGATGTCCATGGTCACACCAGGATTCTGAGTTACAAACAATCATCACATCATCTCATAAATGCCCCCCCTAAGAAATTGGTTATAATAAGGAAAAAATATAGACAAAGATTATGAATCAACTGAATACTTTTACAAAAATACAAATTCCAGATGATGGTCACCAATTGTTTGACAAATTTGAAAGAAATCCTATGACTTGGACAACTAGATGGAGCCAAAGTGTAACAAGAAGGACAAAGAAAGAAGATCATTCTCCTTCACCATTCCTTTCATCCTTATATGTTTGTAGTGCAATTAAGAGTGAGTATATTCACTAATATGAGTAGATTTTCAAAGATACAAAGATTAATATAATAATTTATTAAAAAATAGTAAAACAATTTTTTTTCTTAAATAAAATTTAAAAAGTTTTGAATCATTCATAACTCCAAGAAAAATGATTTTTTTATCAATTATAAAGAAGTTTTATGTCATAGGCCATATCCAACAAAAACTTAAAAAAAAAATCAAATATCTTCAAAATATTATTTAAAAAATAATAAAATATCTTTAAAAATACCCAATATTACTATTGATCATCATTTAGGCTACCAAAACAAAAATCATGTAATTTCAAAAAACACATAACCTTAATACCATAAATAAAAACAAAATACTTTAATGTGTTATAATTTAAACTTTTAGCCAACTAAAAATAAATTTAACTAAATTTAAAAATAAAAATAACTAATATATAATCTCATACAAAATCTAATATAATAACTAAAAATAAATTTAAAAATAAAAATAAACTAATCTATAATGTGGAATCCCTTTTATTCTCACTATAATGTTATAATTCAAAATACCTTTCAAAAAACACACAACCTTAACCTTAATACTATAAATGACACCAAAAATACTTTAATTTGTTATAATTTAAATTTTTGGTGAAAAAAAATATAATTATTAAAATTAAAGTTAAAATTAAAATACTTTTCCTACAAAATCTAATCCAATTTAATAACTAAAAAAAATTAATAAAATAAGTTTAAAAATATAAATAAATTAATATATAATTTCATAAAAACAAAATCTAATATAATAACTAAAAATAAAATAAAATATATATATATAATCTAGAATTTATTCTCACTGTAATGTTATAATTAAAAATAACTTACAATTATCATATAATCTCAAATCATTTAAGATTTTTTTAAAGATTTTTTTGCTTAGAGAAAAAAAAAAAAAAAAAAAAATTAGTTTTAAGAGCAATGGCCACTATGTTACTCAAATTTGGTAGCTAAATTCTCCACACCATGTTTGATAACTATAAACGGAAATGTTGTGAAGCCAATTTTCCAAACTTCATTCAAACCACAAATGGAACTTTCATTACCTTAAACCATTTTACACATTTAACACGTGAATTACATGATTTTCACCCATCCTGTAAATGCAAATGTTCAAGCATAATTTTGTTTCATTTAAACACTTCAATAATTTTTTAACAAATAATAATGCATTCAAATAATTTTTTAACAAATCTGAATAATGCATTTTAAAATATATATAATATTATTTCAAATTATTTAAAAATAGTTATCTAGCTTTATAGTTGATAAAATGGGAGAGTAAAGTGATATAAACAAATATTATATTACTTGATATCAAATGAGATAGACATGACTATTAGATTACCGAATTATATTATACAATACATTGGCTCATTATATAGAGCTTTATCAGATCTAGCTTATTCTAATAATAGTAATAGAGGTTGAGAAAATATCTCAACCACACACCAAACTAGGAGACTTAGTTGGAGAGAATCTTTCTCACAACCAAATATATAACAACCTCCTTGACTTATTCTCTCAGGTCATCTAACTATACAACAAGTATGAATTACATATTCTAACACACCCCCTTAATGGAGAAATGGATTTAATACAATAAAAATGCATAACATGCCTGCTGGTCTTAGTCTCAGCTAGGTTTACAAACATTACAAAGGACAATTCAAACAAAACCTTAAAATTCGTTTTAACTCCATGTATGAGTGAGTTTTTCTCTTCCTCCTTTTCCAGTTTCTGAAGCCTCTATGAATTTTCAATTTAGGTCTACCTCTTTTGCTGAAAATTCCATGTTTCAGCTTCTTATGCTTAATCTTTTTGTTGGAGTTTGTCATCAATCTGAAAATTATTTCATATTGTCCATGCTTGTTCTCTTCAACTTTTTCTTCGAAAAATTGTTTGTATGTGAATGGTTGCCAGATATCATTCTCTATTGTTTGCTCTTCACCATTGAGCTTTTGATCATCAATTTGTTGCAACATGAGTTCATAATAGAATTTGATTTCTTCAAGGCTCCACTTCATAAAAATTTCTTCAATTTCAGCATCTTCTTCTCCAATATCCATTGAGTTTTCATCATAAATTGACTCAATATTTTTTTTGTCAATTTCTTCATTTTCTTTCATGTTTTCTTCGTAATTAGTCACCATTGAAAATGAATTGTTGTCTTGTAGACCTGCACACTCAAAAACATTGTTACGATCATATGAAAAATCATAGGAAGAACCATACTGGTTCTTTTCATTTTGCTCCTCTAAGAGAGTTTTCCTTTCTTCGTCTTTCTTTCTTGCCTCCGATGTTGCATAATAATCTTCATTTTCAGCTTCAACTGTTGTCACAACTGGTTGTTTCATGTATGCAACCTCTTTACCATGATCTATCACTACAAACAGGTTGTCTTTCACTTGGTTTGTGTATGCAAATGAGCTTCTCTTCTCACCAAACAATAGCTCATTAATAAGATGTTTCTCATGCAATATATTTGACCACTCTTCATGAGATGAATAGTTTTCATCAAATTTGACTTCAYATGTYTTTGTTTCAAAGAGACTTTCTTCCATAAGACTTTCATTCTCATGGGTTGTTTTACACTTGTCTTTATCAGCTACAAACACACTTTCATCATCAATCATTGCAATTTCAATGCTATCATTTTCAGTCTCTATTTCAGCTACAAAGTTTTCAACACAATCATCATTTTCAACATCAATATCTTCATGAACTTCAACATCCTTGCTCCACTTCTTCATTTCAAGAATATCCCAAAATATTTTTGGGCTACTTACTTCACCAAATTCAAGGGAATCACCAGACAATATGTTTTCATCCACTGCTGATATAATAAGTTGTAATGCTATTTCACCTCCTCTTACCATAGAAATTGACACTATCTTCCTGATCATAATGCAATAAATCTACTAACAATAGAAATTTGTTTATTTCAGTTGCCCAAGGTTCATAATCTATACCTGAGAAGAATGGAATATTTGGCATCACGATTTCATATAATTCATCAAATTCTTCATTCATATCTAGCTCAGCATTCTGCTCGTCAAACACAGGTTCTACCGCTGGAAACACATCATACTGATCTGGAAAGTGTAATAACTCTTCATGCTGATTCTTCCTCCACATGTGTTTCAGCCCTCTCTGGAGCTGTTTAATTCTCCTTTGCTTACCCATGAGAGTAGCAAGAAACTTCACTCTCTTCTCATCTCACCCAAAATTTCTAACAAGTAATAATACTTTCTGCAATAGATGTAAGTACCTTCACGCAGAGAGCCTCTTACACAATGTGAATCAAAAGGCGATGTGATGGTGTAGATCTGAAGTGAGATCACAAACTTCATAAAAACAAAATTTTGATTGATCGATAGAAGATAAGACACCAACACGTCCTTTGCAACAAAATCATCTGACACCCGTGGCTCAATGTAGATAACATTTGGCTTACCTCATCCAAATTTTGTAAGATTGTTGAAGAATCATATTGATTATGTGTCTAAGACAAGCAAATAATTAACAATCCATCTATGCGAGTATGCACTCTTTGTATTGAATTCATTGTCGATATTTAAATAATTCATTGTCTGCATAAGGAAAAATTGAACGAGTCTTCTGTTGATTTAGCTCTGCATAATATCTTCGGTGTGCTAATGCGCCTTAGTAGGTTCAACGACAACCTGACCCAACAACCATATGGGAACCTTGGACCTAATGATGTGGGCACTGATGCTAATTAGCAACAATTTTTCACCTCCCTTTCACAACCGCCAACACTCCAGCAAATATAGATCTCTTGCACACTCACACTAGTTGATGGACTCCATGCACACTCACATGTCCAACGACAGCTTCACCCCTTCATGCGGGCTCACACGCATTCACAAGACAACGACGACACTACTTTGGCAGGCGGTTCCACACAAATTGTATGGCAGCAGCAACAGGCGGTTCACAATGCGGTGCGACTCTTCTCTCTCGAGCTTTGATACCATGATAAAATGGGAGAGTAGAGTGATATAAACAAATATTATATTACTTGATACCAAATGAGATAGACATGACTATTAGATTATTGAATTATATTATGCAATACATTGGCTCATTATATAGAGTTTTATCCGATCTAACTTATTCTAATAATAGCAATAGAGGTTGAGCAAATATCTCAACCACACACACCAAACTAGGAGACTTGGTTGGAGAGAATCTTTCTCACAACCAACTATATAACAACCTCCTTGACCTATTCTCTCAGGTCAAATATCTCAACCACACACACCAAACTAGGAGACTTGGTTGGAGAGAATGTTTCTCACAACCAACTATATAACAACCTCCTTGACCTATTCTCTCAGGTCATCTAACTATAACTACTTGCTCAACAGGTCATTAACCCAATCATACAACAAGTATGAATTACATATTCTAACAATAGTAATATTTCGTATGGAAAAGGAAAACATGAGAAAAAATTAATGCAAAGAGAAGAAAATTTTATAGGTGGAGAGTCTCGAAATGAGAATTTGGGGGAAAGCCGAGGGTTTGAAGAGCGTGAAGAACATTGGCGACTTACCGGGGAGAGATGGTTGCTCTCTCTAAACTCCAGACAATACCAACGAAGTTTGCCCAAATGGATTTTTTCATTAATCTGCTTCAATATCATGGAGCACCAGATACAAACTAAAATATGCAGCAATGTTAGTAGGTAGTGCATTTAATTTTCGCATTCAATCTATATTTGGAAAGCCAACTTCGTGGATTCATATAGATATTGGTATTTATTGGATCTTAACTACGAGGGTACAACTTAATGCCCATGGTGAAGTGACAGAACGACCATAAAAAATATCCATAGTAGTAAGCCATTTACGATCCCCGAGTGATGTATGAGTATGGATCGCATGGGTGATGGCTATGGAAGCTCACCTAACTATGGGTATGGCTATGGGTGATGAAGCCAAGATCCAGGACCATGTAGCAACCTTCCAATCATTAGGCTACTACATAGTGGATAGAGTTCGCCTATATACATTTACCTCATTACATATATCCATTTACCCTCATATATGCTCCTTTTGGATCATACCACCATCAATATCTTAGTGAAAAAAAGAAAACAACAAGCATCGATATATCAATAAAGAAAAGAAAAACAACCAAAAACAACATTCACTAAATAAAGGTATCTATTTTGTTTTTTTGGGACTTTGGGAGATCATGTTTAGAACCATATGGTAAGTGTGAGTATGAGAATTGTTGTTTTAATAAAATAACATATATAAAGGATACATAAATTGAAAAAATCACATAGAAAATACTTAATAGGTCAAGTCATGAGATTTTAAGTAATTGTTATGAAATTGAAGTCATGAAATGTGTAATGGTGTAGATTGTTATGACTTCTCATCAAAAATGTCTAATTGCAAAAATATTATAGATTGGACTAGAGTAAGTCTAAGTTGTAAAGACAAAAGACAAGGTGTGCCATTTCAAAGGAGTCCACACTTTCTAAGGATGAGATGTTATTCAACGACCCTTTATATCATTCTTGATTTGAACCCAAAATATGTTTAGCTAGTTGATGAAAGCTTGAGGGTGCCAAGACAACAACCACTCTTAAAAGTAAGTCCAACCATTGAAATTAGCTCTATTGTTCAATGTAACATGGTCTATGCAAGGTTTGAAATCTCGAGGTTCACCATAGTGTGTAAAAAAGAAGTTAAAGAATGTGTAAGAAAGAAGCTAAAGAAAGGGTCGACAAAGAGGTAATGGTGATTAGTGGTGGATAAAGGTCAAAAATATATAACTTTTAAGAGTTCTAGTTGAGTCAATAATGAAGTGGCACTCTAATGACATTTTGTATGGTTAACATGATATTAGTCCATGTAAGAACTCATAACTTAAACACTAAAAAAGATCTCTTTGTATTTTTGAAGAGTATACTACACTAATAGAGTCGAAGTTAAAAGACAACATTTATGTACTTACTTTAGATGAATCAAAAGATGCAAGATTTTAGTCATATATATGTTAAGATGGTTTCTTTCTTAATTTTGTAACATGTTAATTGATGAGTTAGCCACCCATAAAAACAATTGAGTTTACTTGACTTCATCATTGCCCAAAGTCATTGGTATCCCATGTGTTAGATTGAAATAGATAAACCCCTTATTCAAAATATTTTCCTACAAAACTAAAAACATTGTGGTTGGATACCTAGATATCATGGTAGAGAAAAGTATGCCCATAAAATTGTTGATTAATCAATGATACCAGTTTTTTTCCCCAAAAGTGCATTGATTTACTGAGGAACATAGTTAAACCGTATGCTAGTATAGTTCATTTACAGCTTGATTATAACAGTATGCCATAAAATTGTTGTTTAATCAATGATACCAGTTTTTCTGCCCCACGTTGATTACTTAAGGCACATAGTTAAACTGTATGCTAGTATAGTTCATTTACAGCCTGATTTTAACAGTATGGTACAGGATAAATTTTGCTATTTTGCTATTGAATCCTTTCCTGTGTGAAACTTCTTAACATTTTGAATAAAAAAATTCCAGATTCTATTAAAAATAAAAATAAAATAAATTTGAAATTCATTCACGTGGCCTTTCATCAATTAAGTTTTTGGGGGCAAATCTTACTTTTGAGTCTAAGATTTTGCATGATCGTGTAATTCATTTCTTCAGTGTCAACGTTCAAAATACTAGGCAATAGTCCTTCATCAATTAAAAATCTGAGACTCTTATTTCTGTCAATAAACTCATTATCATGTAATACATTTCTTCAATGTCAACTTTCAGAGTACGAGTCAATCGTCTTTCATCAATGAAAAATCTTTGCCACTACTATTTTTGTCTATGAACTTATGAGATGAGAACAGAACAAAATCTTACTTTCGACTCTGAGATTTGCTTGATAATGTAATTCACCTCTGCAATGCCAAAGCTCAACATGAGTTGCAATCGAACCTTATGAGATAANATATGTTTAGCTAGTTGATGAAAGCTTGAGGGTGCCAAGACAACAACCACTCTTAAAAGTAAGTCCAACCATTGAAATTAGCTCTATTGTTCAATGTAACATGGTCTATGCAAGGTTTGAAATCTCGAGGTTCACCATAGTGTGTAAAAAAGAAGTTAAAGAATGTGTAAGAAAGAAGCTAAAGAAAGGGTCGACAAAGAGGTAATGGTGATTAGTGGTGGATAAAGGTCAAAAATATATAACTTTTAAGAGTTCTAGTTGAGTCAATAATGAAGTGGCACTCTAATGACATTTTGTATGGTTAACATGATATTAGTCCATGTAAGAACTCATAACTTAAACACTAAAAAAGATCTCTTTGTATTTTTGAAGAGTATACTACACTAATAGAGTCGAAGTTAAAAGACAACATTTATGTACTTACTTTAGATGAATCAAAAGATGCAAGATTTTAGTCATATATATGTTAAGATGGTTTCTTTCTTAATTTTGTAACATGTTAATTGATGAGTTAGCCACCCATAAAAACAATTGAGTTTACTTGACTTCATCATTGCCCAAAGTCATTGGTATCCCATGTGTTAGATTGAAATAGATAAACCCCTTATTCAAAATATTTTCCTACAAAACTAAAAACATTGTGGTTGGATACCTAGATATCATGGTAGAGAAAAGTATGCCCATAAAATTGTTGATTAATCAATGATACCAGTTTTTTTCCCCAAAAGTGCATTGATTTACTGAGGAACATAGTTAAACCGTATGCTAGTATAGTTCATTTACAGCTTGATTATAACAGTATGCCATAAAATTGTTGTTTAATCAATGATACCAGTTTTTCTGCCCCACGTTGATTACTTAAGGCACATAGTTAAACTGTATGCTAGTATAGTTCATTTACAGCCTGATTTTAACAGTATGGTACAGGATAAATTTTGCTATTTTGCTATTGAATCCTTTCCTGTGTGAAACTTCTTAACATTTTGAATAAAAAAATTCCAGATTCTATTAAAAATAAAAATAAAATAAATTTGAAATTCATTCACGTGGCCTTTCATCAATTAAGTTTTTGGGGGCAAATCTTACTTTTGAGTCTAAGATTTTGCATGATCGTGTAATTCATTTCTTCAGTGTCAACGTTCAAAATACTAGGCAATAGTCCTTCATCAATTAAAAATCTGAGACTCTTATTTCTGTCAATAAACTCATTATCATGTAATACATTTCTTCAATGTCAACTTTCAGAGTACGAGTCAATCGTCTTTCATCAATGAAAAATCTTTGCCACTACTATTTTTGTCTATGAACTTATGAGATGAGAACAGAACAAAATCTTACTTTCGACTCTGAGATTTGCTTGATAATGTAATTCACCTCTGCAATGCCAAAGCTCAACATGAGTTGCAATCGAACCTTATGAGATAAACAACATAACATAAAAATACAAAATTAAATGATGCGCCAAACCTTCAAACGTACAACAATTGGAGATAGAATAAAATCTTCATTGCTTGCTTCTCACAGATCACAGATCAGTTACTAATTAATTCTTCATTCCACTCCATCAAACAATTTATCAAGTGCACATACCCTTGTGATCTAATCCATCCTTAACAGATTGACCTTCTCAAATTATCCATTAACATTCATACACATCGACAAACTTTTCATTATTTCAGACACAACCAGAGATCAACCAACAATATCAAAACTCATCCGCAGAAAGAAGAACTTTCATTACAGTAAGTTCGCATACAAAAAAAAGATGTCTCTACAGAGACGAGATTGCTGTTACTCATAGATTATCGTACGTACATAACACTAGCACATAGTGCTGGTGTTGCGGCCGGTTAACACTGAAACGCATAGCTGAAACACACATAGAATTGAGGAAATCTAAAAGTTAATCTTAAATGTGGTAATTCCAAAGGTTAATCAGTTAAAAGTGGCAATCATATGGTGGTACAGTAATTTCTTAATATGATTAGGTAAATGTTAAAAAGTAAACAGGCATTAAAAAATACAAAGAAGTTATGAAGAGTAAATCACATTCATTGATTTAGGAGGACGACTAAGAATATCCCAGCATCTTCAATTGTTGGTCATCATATTAGAATTTTAAATTAAAAACTCATTAATTGTGCCCATCTCCAATAGGTATAAGCCTTTCGGGCGTAATTAAGTACATGCCTTCAAAATAATTAACAAAACCAGAGAAACAAAAAAATCCCCATCGAATAATGCCGTTGGATAACATTTCAACCACCAGTAACGTATTCCAAATTCAGACCGCTAGCTGTAATGGTCTTCATCAAACTCACACCAGCTGTAATGGTCTTCATATTCATCAAACTCACCCCAGTTGTAGTGGTCTTCATATTCATGTTGGCGCTGCTGGTAATGGCGTTCATGTTCTTGCTGGCGCTGCTGTCCGGCGAAGAAGAGAATCAGAAGTCCACCGATGATGCCAACGCTGACCACTGCTGCCACGAAAGCCGGCCCCATTCTCAGTGTACTGTCGTTGAACAACAGAAGGCCACCACCTCTCAGCTTGCCCACCAGACTTCAACACTTAGCATACAAACTGAATCCTCAGTGAGTTGAATCTCTAAATTTATAGACAATTGAAACAGAACGGATAACATAAAACCCTAAATTAATTAATAATCCATTGCATCCATCAATAGACTGCCATGCGCTACTTCCCTGTTAATCTGCGTCATAAATTCTCAACCTCCTGATAATAATAATTTTCTTCAACTACAAAGCTTTCAGTCATATCATATTCATTCTCATTCATTATACTTTGATTTTCATACAGTAGGGATCCATCATCCAGATATGGCTGCGGTTATAAACGATCATTCTCGCGGATTACATTATACATTCCACGATAATGCTGACGTCATACCATCAATGCCAATGAACTTTCCAAAAGTAGACGTACGTTAAAGGCTGGCTTCCACTGTTACTGAGGACAGTGAGGATTCAACTTGCCTCCAAGACTTGAACACTTAGCCTGCAAATCGATCCTCCAGATATTTATAGATATAGACTTGCCTCCAAGACTTGAACACTGAGCCCGCAAATTGAATCTAAGTGACTTGATCTTCCAAATTTATTTGAAAACAGTTGAAATAAATTGGATAAAATAAAAGTAGATGTATAAGATTTGGGTTTTCATTAGGAACTATCATTGGAATTTTATTATATAATTTTTTCATTCTTAAAATTACATTTTTAAATATATAAAGAGATTGAACATTCTCAAAAACTCTTGGAATTTTATTATATATTTTTTTCAAATTATAATTTTTCATTGTTAAAATTACATTTTTAAATATATAAAAAGATTTGACATTCTCAAAAACTCTTATTATATAAAAATGTAATTTTAAATATATAAAGACATTGAACGAATTTTATTATATAATTTTTTCAAATTATAACTTTTCATTGTTAAAATTACATTTTTAAATACAAAAGTAACAAGGTTGAAGATATTTTCGAATTACATTTTTTCATTGTTAAACTTACATTTTTAAATATATAAACAGATTCAACATTTAAAAAAAATAAGAGTATGTTACCTTTGTAATAGTAAAGGGTTGAAAATGAAAAACAATTTTTATTATAATATTATTATACTCATCTCAATTTCAAAATATTTATTACAATAACAAAATCTTCTTAACCTTACAATATCAACAATAAATATTTCAAAAATGGGTCTATAGGACCTTCTAATAGATTACTTCAATTTCTTTAAAATTGTATTTGTATGTTCAAAGAGAAGGTTTACCATAGTTTTGATGACTTAGTAAGTTAGGAAGGTCCTTAATGTGGAAAATATTTTTAAATTGAGATATAATATGAGTATAGGCAGGGCAATTCAAGAGGAAGTGTTTTTATCTTCTAGCCCCTTTGTGCCACAAAGGTGACAAATTCTCTCATCCCATGGTGTTTTGGGAGTTGTCCAACAATAGGTGGCGGAAGTTTGTTCTTATTTTGGCAATGTTGATTTTCTTCTTTGTTATTTTCAAAAAAGAGTGGTAATTTTGATCTTCTAAATTAGGGTTGACCACCTCCTTGTAGCGTCTTAATTTTGATTTAGCCAATATTTGGCATCTTTATGTCATCCTTGCAGTGGTGGTTTTGCCTAGAGTTTGAAGCAATTTTGGGGAACCTCTTTTCATCCATTTTGTTTATCTTGTTCTTGTATGTTATGTATCTAATCATAGCAATGCTCTCATGGGGGGGAAGGCTTGCTTCTATGAGGAGGATATGATAGGGTGTATTGTTCTTAATTTTGAGATTATAAGTTATAAAATTCTTTTGGATTTGTTATATCTTTCTAGAGGATTCTCTAGATATACTGCAACCCGAAACTTCATATCCATATAAGATAATTGGAGTGACGAGAGTGTGAAAGAGGAGTTTTTTTTCCTCCCAAAGCCAAAGTTTTTTTCTTTTCTCTACAAGTGTTTTCGAACCCATAATAAGCTTTCCACCCTCCATTGATCCTTTTTTCAACACTATAGTTCCAATTGAGCTTGTGGTGGATATCGATTCCAAGATACTTGTATGAAGGAACTTCCTCCAAGCTAATTGTTGTCATAAACAAAAGTATAGTAGGTGATCATTTTGGATTTAATTATCATAACCTTAGTTTTGTCAGTGTTCACAGTGATGTCCTTGAGGGTTATTAGTGTTAGTGAACAAAAGCATAAACGTAACAAGATTCTAATAGAAAATAAAATAAAACCGAGATTAAACCATAACAACAATCACACAACTGACACAGTGATTTATGTGGAAACCCAATATGGGAAAACGCATGGGAAATGATAATTGATATTCTTATTATTCAAGGGAGAATCACAATAGCCAACACACACATACAACCATCCTCTCCTCACATACACACTGCACTCCACAGTATTGTGTCTTGCTCACACACTCTACACACATTGCACTTTCACCTCTATGGGTATGCTCGTATATATAAAATCTCTCAAACAATTAGACAAACTGATTATAATAAGATCCGTTAATTACACAAATTGTTAACAGAAGAGTGCATGCATGCACATTCTAAATGTAGATGCATGCATGTGCATGTGACCGCATGGGAAATTAATTGGCATGTTTCCAACAATCTCCACCTTGACAACAATTTACCTGATATATCATGCCCAAATTTATCCATCACCTTTTATGCAAGCCTAGAGAAGCCAAACACCATCACACCTCCACAAATTCTCTAGCACTATTGTTACATGAACATGTCTTCACAATTCAATCCAATATGGACCATTCTTCCTCCATCATAAACCTACCTTATAAATCGATGCACTCGTCCCATTTTGATACACTGTACTTTTAGTCAAATGCTCAACACTTTGACCACCATGGAGCACCACATCCTGTACATGTTCAAACTTACCCAATAGATCCTTGCATAACATGAGATAGGTCTCCTCTTACCAAATATCATGAATCATAACCACAGACTAAATCACTACAACCATTGTAGGTGATACTTGTGCTTTTGTGTTTGAAGCACCCATATCCATGCTCTTCAGCTAGTTTTTCCATGTGTCTACTGACAACACCAACTGCATGTCAAATGTTGACCATTTCCCATCACAATCATCAAACTTCCTACTATCATATAATACTTGAGAAATATAACACTTTTCTTCTTCATCAATTAGGACATAAACTTGAAGAAAACTTACAATGGAAAGCCAAAGGGATTTTACCAGTTTCACATTATTCATACCGAATTTCAAAAGTATCTTCACCACATACTTTTGATGTGATAACCAAGCTTACCATATTTCCTGTCTCTATGTATTTCCATGCCCAAGATTTATTTTGTTGCCCCCAGATCCTTCATAACAATGTCCTAACCAACTAAGACAACTTGTTGACCTCAACCACGCTTGTGATTACAACAAACATAACCTATAATACCAAGATAATGAATATACCATAAACGCAGTGGTTATACTCACTTCTTGTAAAGTTTGACTCACCATGAAGGAATCAAACATCTTGTACCATTTTCCTCGCATGCTTCAGGCCATATAATGATTCTTGAGTTTATAAACAAATCTTTTATTGTGATTCTGAACTAACCATTATGGTTGTTCCAAATACATTCCCTTATCCAAAAATCTCCATGTAAAATAGTTTTAACATCTAGATGTACTAACACAACTAGTGCTAACACAACGTGAATATAAACAATCTTCTAACAACTGGTGAGAAACTTTCATGGAAATCAATACCTTCCAAATACCCTTCTACTACCAATCATGCTTTGAACCTTTCATCATTTTACTATGTTTGATTTTATAAAACGAGATTCATCAAACACTGCATCTTTGTCCATGATGATTCTGTGGGTAGTAGGATCCCACAATCTGCATCCCTTAACATCATCACCATATAAAAGATCTACCTGTTTGATTTGGGTCCTACTTAGAGTGCTGATAAAAAACATAAGCATCACAACTGAATAATTTCACATTTGAGTAATTACTAGATGATTTGTTCATACCTCTTCCAGAATCTTTTTGTCTTTTGCAACCGATGGTGACTTAGTTACCAGATAGCACAATTGCTTCTGTCCACAACTATTGTTGTAACTTGGCATTACTTAACATGCCTATTCGATCCCAGCTTCCTTGCAATATTTTCCAAGTTCCATGGATATGAACCTACCTTCATCATATATTCTCAAACACTTTATTGACCTGCCGACACATCAGCTTTTCTACAGACCCACCTTTATAACCTAGACACACTGCTCCACCTCGAACTTTGCATTCGAACAACTTTGACCAAATCTGGCCAAACCAACCCAAGTGAACCTTTGTCGCTCACCTCCATGGACTTTACACTGGAGTCTTAGTGCTCCACCTTAACACGGACATTCCCTTGACCAAATCCGTCCAAGCCAGCCAAGTAAGCCTTAAATTCTTACCTCCAAGCCCATTTACAATGAACTTCACCAAGCCTTTTATAGGCTTCATTACATGCAATCCATGGACACAATACCACGGGCCACCAAAAAAACACAAACCCGAAAAACCACGTGCTTTGACCTAAAAACTGGATTTAGTTCATTAACTCTTTCACCGAGTCAAGGTTAACTCAACATACATGCCCCTCGACACGCATATTCAATCTACCTAAATCTATGTCTAGACTTTTCATAGGTGACCTGATAAACTGGGGGTACGCATGCCTATCCAGGTCTTACAAATGTATCCTCATTTACATGCAATCAATTATTTTTACAACTCCAAAGTAAATACATTGTTTTCTCCCTTCATGGTGACTCAACCATCACTACTCCTGTTGTTGCCTTGTTGTACAAGCAAATCTCGTGTCTCGAGCTTCCATATCTCAAAGCTATTCTTGTCGTTGAATTTCTCTACCTCAAACTTAGAACATTGCATCTTCGTCATTAGAACAAAAAACCACCCAAACCAAGCTTATAAAACTAAGCTTTAATATGAAGAAACAAATGTGCACTTTCCAGGTTAAACACCAAATATTAATTAAAAGTTCAAAACACAAATATTTAATGTATTCTACATTAAAACCTCCTTTTCACAAAACAAAAAGGTCCACCTCTTAAATAATATTATAACATTCACCCATCAAGTATATGCCTTTAAGCCTTTTTTCCAAAAAGAAACGTCGACGAATAAAATATTCACCCATTTAATTATAAAGTTGATCCACCATGTTCAAAATCAACTCCATACCTTGAGTTATGTGCATATGCCTCATGCGTTCAAAGTTAACAAACTTTCCATGGTGATCACTCCACTACTATCGCTTCTCCCAAAATCTGTGGGGGGTGAATCACGATGACACCAAATTATCACTCCTCTCACTTAGTATAGGGTGTGATTATGCACATACCTATAGCTCCTCACACTTGGTATATGGTATGATGATGCACAAACCACGACTATCGCACTTGTATCTTTGTTTGGGGGATCTCCACAACCGCCCCTCCAACATGGCTTAGGGAACGATAGTTTGATGATTATCACTTTTCCCTGCAACAGACTTGCCTTTGCCTTACAGTCTACCTAACTTTGATCCAGTGATCAGCGCTCCCTTCAACTATGTGCTTGGTTAACCTGCTCTGACCTCCGGCGATCGGATTTTGTTCTCCTTCGCTCTAATATCTTTCAACTCTGTGCTATGATACCACTTGTTAAGCAGTGAAAGCATAAACGTAACAAGATTCTAATAGCAGAGAAAATAAAACTGAGTTTAAACTAGAACAACAATCACACAATTGACACAGTGATTTATGTAGAAATCCAATACGGGAAAAAACCACAGGAAATGGTAATCGATATTCTTATTATTCAAGGGAGAATTACACTAGCCAACACATGCATACAACCATCCTCTCCCCACATACATGCTGCTCCACATTATTGTGTCTTGCTCACACACTCTACACACATTGCACTTTCACCTCTATGGGTATACTTGTATATATAACATCTCTCAAACAATTAAACAAACTGTTTATAATAAGATCCATGAGTTACACAAACTCTTAACAAAAGAGTGCATGCATGCACATTCTAAATATAGATGCATGCATGTGCATGTGACCGCATGGGAAATTTGTTGGCATGTTTCCAAGATAATTGTATGAAGGAACTTCCTCCAAGCTAATTGTTGTAATAAACAAAAATATAGTAGATGATCCTTTTCGATTGAATTATCATAACCTTAGTTTTGTTAGTGTTCAAGTCACATCTTTGAGGGTTATTAGTTGTTTACTTAGGTCATAGGGGTTCTTCGCCATAAGAACAATATCATCTCCTTAAAAAAGGAGAATGATGACTATATTATCTATAGTGGAGCCAACACATCCAACCTCTTCCAAACAATATTCTAACTTATCAATATAAATACCTAAAAAAATAAGAGATAGGGAAAAATGCTCTAACTACCCTATTAATCTACACCATACATTATCAACTTCGTGATAATAATAATATCCATTAACTGCAAAGTAAGTTAAAATATGCGAAACAAACAACATGGTGAGGCTATGCTCACTTCTCTATTATTCAATGAAGACAGATTACATCCTTATATAGGAAAAGACTTTACTGAGTCGGTTACATGCAAACCAAAGACCACTAGACTCTTAACTATGAACTGACTCTTAACACGCCTACAACTAACTCTCACAACTGAAGCTTATAACTGGTGCTTACAACTGGCGCTTACTCCATTATTTCCAAGTCTCCCCCTTAATGGAGAATGGATTGACTTCTACACCTAACATCTCCCTAAATAGTTCAAAATTAATATTTCCAAGAGGCTTCGTGAAAATATCAACAACATTTTCACTAGTATTACAATACATAAGAGCTATTTCATTTGACTGCAACTTTTCTCGAACAAAATGAAACTGAGCTTAACATGTTTTGTCCTTGCATGAAAAATCGGATTCTTCGCAATATTGATTGAACTTTGATTATCACATCTAATCATCGTAGATTCCTTTCGTTCTTCTCCAACATCTTGAAGAAGTCTTCTTAACCAAACAGCTTCACAAGTTGCTGCACACAAGGCTTTATATTCTGCTTCAGTAGAAGACAAAGATACAGTAGGCTGCTTTTTACTGCTCCATGAAACAACCCCGGATCCAATGCTGAACGCATATCCAATGGACGATCTTCGATCATCCAGATTGCCAACCCAATCTGAATTTGAATAACCTGTCAACTCAACATCAGATGCATCGGTATATTTAATACCATAATCAAGTGTACCTTTTAGATACCTGAGTACTACCTTTGCTGCATTCCAATGGCTTTCATAAGGTTTCGCCATGAACTGACTTAACACACTCATAGAATATGAAATATTAGGTCTGGTTGTGGTGAGATAATTCAGACTACCCACCATCTGTCTATACACAGTGCCATTCACCTCCTTCGAGCCATCATCACAAGAAAGTTTCACATTCTGTTGCATGGGAACAATAGAAGAATTACACTGATCCATTTTAAATCTCTTAAGTATTTCTCTGATATACTTACTTTGACAAACAAAAGTTTGGCCTGCATTTCTCCAAACTTCAAAACCTAGGCAGTAATGTAACTCACCAAGATCTTTCATTTCAAATACCTTTGATAACTGCTCCTTGATTTCATCAATTAACTTCTCTACATTTCTTGTAATTATTAAATCATCAACATATAATGAAATCAATACTATATACCCCTGTTCATCAAATTTGGTATACAGATTTGGATCACTTTTGCTCCTCATAAAACCCTGTTGAAGAAAGAAAGAGTCTATCTTTTCATACCATGACCTAGGTGTATGTTTTAGTCCATACAATGCTTTCTTTAACTTACACACTAAGTGTTTTTTCCCCTTTTCAACAAACCCTTCAGGTTGAGTAAGGTAAACATCTTCCTTTAACTCACCATTCAAAAATGCAGATTTAACATCTAACCGATGCAGCTTCCAATGGTACTTTGTGAATACCTTTTGTTTGTGAATACCCCTTTGCCACCAGTCTAGCCTTATACTTATCTATACTACCATCTAATTTAAACTTGGGTTTGTATATCCATTTGCATCCAATGGGCTTCTTATGTTTAGGCAATTCAGTCAATTCCCAAGTATTGTTTTTCATTATAGATTCATATTCTTCCTCCATTGCATTTCGCCATTCATCATGTTCATTAGCTTTATCAAAACTCATGGGTTTTATGACATTTGAAATGCTACTCATTAGGGCATAGTCTTTATACCTCTCAGGAAGTCGAATCTGTCTTGAATATCTTCTCAACTGATTATCTTCCTCCCCACTTTGTGAAGATTTATCTTCACCTCTAGGTGAACTGCGATTGCTTGAATTGTCCATATCACCGAGTCCTTCTTGCTGCTATTGTTGTGGGGATGGTTGTTGTTGTGTGGGATGTTACTACTGCTGCTCTTATTTAACTCCTTCATCAAGAAGTCTCTGCCATTCCTCATGACTGTTGTCATCATGATTTCCTGCTTCCTGCTCATAGAAAAGTACATCTCTACTTGCAAATACTTTGTGAGTAGCAGGATCAAACAGTTTGTATGCTTTAAATTCAAAACAATACCCAATGAAAATACATTTAATGGATTTAGCATCCAATTTCCTCATGTTCTCCTTTGGAATATGAGAAAAAGCCTTACACCCAAATACTTTCAAATTATGAATTGCAGGTTTGGAACCATTCAAGGCTTCAAAAGGAGTAATATTATCAAGACACCTTATTGGACTTCTATTCTTTAAATAAACTGCAGTATTTATGGCTTTAGCCCAAAATGCATTTGAGAGATTCTTACCTTTCATCATACAGCATGCACACTCTACCAGAGTTCTATTTTTCCTTTCAACGACTCCATTTTTCTGTGGAGTGTGAGGTACTGTAAATTGTTGTACTATTCCATTATCTTTGCCATATTTGTTGAAGTCCCCTGATTTATACTCTCCCCCTTGATCTGAATGGAGGATTTTGATGGATTTTCCTTTCTGCTTTTCCACCATGGTTCTGAATTCCTTAAAGTACTTGAAAACATCACTTTTTCGTCTAAGGAAGTAAACCCATGTGTATCTCGTGCAATCATCAATAAATAACAGAAAGTAAAATGCACCTCCTAAAGACCTAGTTTGCATAGGCCCACAAACATCAGTATGCACAAGATCTAACACATATCTCTTTTTCTTATCAGGATTAGAGGGGAATTCATCTCTGTGCATCTTTCCTAATGCACATCCATCACAAGCAACCTTCTCATTCTTTAACATGGGAAGTCCTTCAACCATATTCTTTTTCTGTAATAACAATAAATCAGGATGATTGATGTGTCCATACCTTTGATGCCAAAGAATATCTGTTGGCATAGTGGAAGAAGTCAGTGCATGATGTGATTTGCTGGTAACATCAAGTTTTTATAGACCTCCTTCTCTGACTCTCGTTGCAACAGTTTGGAAGTGGTCTAGCAGATCCTTCACTATGCAATAATTCTTGAAGAATTCAACCTTCAAGTTCTGATCTGTAACGGTGGACACAAAGATCAAATTTTTCTTTATTCTTGGCACATACACCACATTATGAATGTGATGAATAGTACCATTCGACAATGTCATAGGAATGTCTCCATATCCCTTGATCTAATGGGCATGGTCATCTCCAAGATATATGCTGGCACCATTCTGTATTTCTTTAAAATTAGCATACCAATTTTTATTACAAGTCATATATATTGATGCTCCGAAATCCACAAACCAGACATCAGAATCATCTGTTTCAGCAGATAAATAAGCATTAGACACAAACAACCTAAGATCCCATGAGTCAAAATTTGGGGGTTCATCAATATCATCACTAGCAATAAATAATATGAGATCTTTATTTGAAGATTTTCTTGCATAATGACCTGAATGTGTTCTAGGTTTATTCCTAGCCTCATCACTTTTATTCTTATGATAGTCTTTAACAATATGTCCAGGTCGACCACAATAAAAACAACTCTTAGACTCATTCTTGTCAGATTGCATACCTTGATTTGGAGATTGTCTTCTCTGTGATGAACTTCCTCTCTGCCATGAACTGCCTCCTTTGCCTCTTACTTCTGATCTCCCTCTCATAGATCTATTATTTGACCACAGTGCCAAATCTTTACTCGGAGGCTTCAAATTCCTGCGCCTCTCTTCCTCTTGCAGCAAAATACCTGTCATTTCTTCAAACGTAGGAGGTTTCTCCCTTGATGCGAGACCTGTTATGAACATATGATAATCTTCTAGCATACCATTTAAGGTAATAGTGATCAGATCAGTGTTGGAAACAGTTTCCCCTATATTTACTAGCTTGTCTTTCACCTCTTTAATACGACCCAAAAATGAACTAACAGATTCATTTCCATCCATCTAAATGCATAGCAATTTAGTTTTTAGGAACAAAATGCGATTTGTGTTGCTAGTTTCATACAATGCTTTAAGCTCTGTCCATGTAGCAACAGAAGTTGTAGCTTCTCTAATATGTGGAATTATGCTATATTTAACAGACATGCACAACAATACCTTTGCCTTGTTTTCGTGCTTCTCCCAATCTTGGATCTGTGCTGTTGTCACACTTGTAGCCATATCAGGTTTCAGTTCAGTTCCCTTCACAATGTTCCAGACACCATAGCCTTCCATGAGCGTCTGCATCTTGAATTTTTAGTTAATGAAATTTGAGCCATCTAACTTGTTGGCTTCGTTGAGGTAGGTTTCTGCCAGAGGATTCGCCATCTCTACAAGTAAAACACCAAGGATATGCAACTTTCCATCGAGTTTTCGCCTATGCTGAGAAGTCTGTTGCTCTGCCTTTGGATCCACTAATCCAACTATATCTCTATTCTCAACTTAAATCATGCATGCATCCACCTTTAAATCATACATGCATCCATGCATGCACCTTTAATATCCAAAATATCCACTTTATATATTAAAAAAATAATATAAATTTCTTAAAAAAAAACTTTCCTTTTTTTTTTTTTTTAAATACACATCCACTTTAATAATTAAAAAAAAAAAAAACTCTCTCTTATCCTCACGCTTCACTTAATAAAAAGTATCCACTTTTTAATAAGAAACTCAAAACAAAACACATGTCTTATATCCACTTTAATAAGACATGAAATGATCAAGCTTACGATTCAAACTAACTCAAATCGTGGCATGCAACACTAACTTTTTCATAACTCCAAACTCCACGAATGCATTCAAAACCTTCATGCTTGCTCCCAAGATCATGTTGCACGCTTCAGTATTTGTCGTCAAACTTCACGCTCCTCCTCGAAATGATATGCAACCAGAAGCTCACACGAATTATTTTGCAAATGGGCTCATGCAAGTGCCTTCACGCTTCAAAATTCACGCAAAGAAGACTCTTCTACGTGATTTCAACCAATGGAGGAACGCCCCTCCTCGTAAGCTTGCGGATTTAGAAAAGCTCGCCCTCCAAAAACGTTTCTGCACCTTACACTATAGTAGACCATGGAAAGCGCATGCGTGTCCGCACCTCACACTGTTGTAGGCTGTTGGGAGTCTGCACCTTACGAATGACTTGGGTGCTAAAATATTTAAATCCTTCTGCACTGTAACTTAATTTTGACTGTGGAAATTTCTTAATTCTAGTGGAGGCACCTGCGGACCTCTACACCTCACTCCCGTGGCTCTGATACCAAGATAAAATATGCGAAACAAACAACACGGTGAGGATATGCTCACTTATATATTTCGTTCAATGAATATGGATTACATCCTTATATAGGAAAAGACTCTACTGAGTCGGTTACATGAAAACTGAAGAAAACTAGACTCTCAACTATGAACTGACTCTTAACACGCCTACAACTGACTCTCACAACTGAAGCTTATAACTGGTGCTTACAACTGGCGCTTACTCCATTATTTCCAAGTAATTATTCAGTCAAATCATATTCATTCTCATTCATTATACTTGGATTTTCACTGTGATGATGGTAAGGATCCATCATCCAAATATGGCTACGGATATAACTGATCATTCTCGCGAAATACGTTGTCAAATCCACTATTAATGCTGACGTCAGAGCATCATTCTAAACAGACTTTCCAAAATTTGAAGCACGGTAAATACTGGATTCATGTGTGCCTTTGTTTGTAAAAAAGTTGAGTATGAAACCTTTCCTTACACTTCAAGCTAATCCCTCGCTCAACGAGAACCTCCCCACAAATACAATCTCATCTACTGTGTTAAAACGTAGTTTAAACATGTTAAAATTTGAATTTTTTTTTCTAATTTTCGATTTTTTCAAAATTGATTAAAATAATAGAAAAATGATTAAAATCGAAATATCAATTACTAAAATTATATAATTTAAATTTAATAAAAAACTAAAAATACTATTTTTTTTTTAAATACACTTTGAATAACGAAAAATTTATTATAATTTCACAAAAATTATATAATCAAATTCAAGTGATGATAATTAGAGGAAACAATCTATATCTTGTAATATTTAAAGGGAGTAGGCTAACTCCAGAGCAATCTTCTCTCTAGAGTTATTTTTTTGGCACGTTTTTCGGCGATGCAGTTTTGAATTTTCGGCCGATCTAGAAGTCTAATCGATTTTCTGACCATCTGGGTTGGTTTAAAATGGGGCAAAACCCCTAGAGTAAGATTTTGAAATGCATGGAACTTTCATCCATGCCAAACTCAAGCTACCCCTGAAAATCTGGCTGGATTCAGACCCATTTTTTTGCCGGATAAGAGGGAAGATTGCTCCCTAGTTAGCTTACTCCTATTTAAACCTCTTCCATTGCTGGCATCAAACCATCAATCGCAATAAAGGCTAGATTTTGTTTCTTTTATCTCCTCCTTCCCTCACCGAGAATCTCTACATAAATACATTCTAATCCACTGATAATGCTGACGTCACACCATCATTTCCAAAAGTAGATGTAGGGTATACATCGGAGCCTCTGGATTCATGTGTCTATTCTCATTTGCAGAAAAGGTCACCAAGGAAAAATGGTGGGAATTAATCAACGCGAGTAGGGTGATCTCACATATTCTAAACATGGAAGCTAATTAGGAAAGGAAAGTTTGCCATTTTACCCTTCTTATTAGTCCCTACCGTAGGCATAGAGGGACTATAATGATCGATAATTCATTGACTTCGTATTAGTTTGTCCTTTGACCACAAATATTTGCAAAATATCTATTGTTGGAACTAGGGAACTATAAACATTGAATTTTATATAATAAAAAATACCATATATGTCATGATCTAATTGAATCATAACTTTGAGGTCTTATTGTCGGCTTCACTATTCCCAATGTTTTATATGTTAGCATATCCAAACTTTTTTATCGTATACGGTCTTTTTGAATCATATGTTTTCTTATGCATTGCTTGAAGGTGGATTAATGTTAGCATTAGTTTGAATGTTTGTCTTAGCATTTTCTTCTAGCTAAATTTATCCCAATGTTTGATATGCTATCATATCTAAAGTTTGTTTTTCGAATACAATCTCTATTATTCAAAGCGATCTGATTTGAGGTAATATTATTATTTTTTTATTACTATTACTATGTGTGATTTTTTCTTTGTTGTTGCGTGCTTTGAGAGTCTTTGTCATTGTTGCGTATGTCAACAGGCTGGCCATGCTGCATTATTTCTTAAATGTTTGCACAGGGTGATGTCCTTCGACGGTTCTGACAGTCCTCGCTGCCTTGTGTTGCAATACCGTTTCGTTCCATTTTTTTGATGGTGTTGTTTGCAGTGAAATTATGCAAAATTGTTCTCCGCCGGCATCATTGGTTCAGTGGTTGATGCTTGTTCTTTGGTTCATTCCATGCTTCTTGTTCTTGTTTGATTCAACTTTGCAAAGTTGAGGTCCTATAGTGGTAGTCATACTTCTTCATGGTTTTTTAATCATTTTTTGTTCTTCAACTTTGCAAGTTGTTGGACCTGTTGTTGTGGTTTGCAAGTTTTGGGGCTGATCTCTTGTCATCCCTCATTGACGGTTAAGTTTTCGTGCCATCGTTTCATTACTATTCATTTTTTTCTACTTGGTGTTTTACACCTTGCAGGCAAGCTTTTTCAATGGTAGGAGTCCCTGCCTCCAGAACATCTTTCTATGTGCTCTTATTTTCTGTTCCTGGAAACCATGCATCTTCATACGCATATTGTGCCATAGCTATTTTGAAAATTGCAATGCAAAGGGGTTTAGAAAATGAATTTGGAGCTGTCACAAGGGCGAACCATCCGCCGAAGTGTAGAGGCAGGGAATGCTTTTATTCTCTGGGTCAAAAACCTGCGTCCACCTGTTGCCTTTGTCCTGTCCTTTCTATTTTGCAGAAATTTTTTTGCCTCTGAGAAGCTTGTAGGATGCCCACCATGAATAGGTTCAAATCGGTCTTTGTGCTCAACAAATTTATGGTGATATTTATTTGTGTTATTTCTTATGTTTGCTTCACTTTTTAGTGTAGGTTTGTTTTCTTGTCATCTGTTGTGGAAACTAGGGGGAATTGAATTTGACAAGAAGAAGGTTTAAGGATACATACCGGGATTGGTACGCAGTTCCGCGCTTGTAGTTTTCTATTTTACTTTTTTTTTTTTCGTTTTATTCTTTTTTCCCCTTTTCTTTGTTTTCATACAAATTGAAACTGGCTAAGAAACAACTTCAAAATCACAGTTCAAAAGATGAAACAAGTAATAGATGTTGAGTCGTATGAAATAGATACACACTCCATTATGCATGGTAGCATTGACGAGGTGTTGCATAGCAATGGGCTTTTTAGATTGGATGCATTCTCGTATATTGTAGGAGATTGTCTTTTCGATGCATTCCAGGTTCTACTGCATTTTCATTACTCCTTGACCGACCTGCGCAATGGATTGATAGATTATTTCTTGGGTTGTTTAAAAAATGGCGACACTGAGGCATTGGAGTCATATGAATACGAACTGAAATCCGATTTTCTTCGACAGTTGCATGGAATACATGATGTCGCTACGTATTTTTAAAAGATGTGGTTGTCTGCATCTCCAATTCTTCTTGCACATGAGAGGGGACTTTGGGGAGATACATTTTGTATACGGTGGTTGTCTAAGTGGCTCAATATATCAATTGGAATATGGTCATTGACAAGAAAAACAAGATATCTACTATTCAACAAAATTGCATCTAACAATCCATATTGCATCTTGTTCCATGATGCCAATGTTGTCAGTGGTCATTATGAACCACTAATGTACATAAAATTGTCCATATGCAATCTTGGAGGACCTCATATTTACTTGTCCCTCATTTGCAAAGACCTTGAATCGCAGTGGAAATAGATTATGCATTGCATAGACTACCATGGTTTGCAGCTAGCAACGACTGTTGTATCTAGCTGTGGAGATAGTCTGTTAAATGCAATTTGTTGTTTGAAAGCAACATAGTTCGATGTGCAGTCGTTGCAGCTTTACACTATACAGTCCTTTTGCAATGTAATTATAGGCGGCAACCAATAGGCTTTTAGCTTCTTGCATCAACACCTTTTGCCATATCTCCTAGAAAGTATGTCGACAATTGCAAGTTGGAAAGAATACCTTGTAAACATGGTGCTTCCATATGAAAAAGGAAATGTGGAGGATTGCATATTCTGTTTGCAATGACTATCTATCATATTCAGAGTAAATATCTAGATCTGGTCGGCCATGCCAGATGACACTGTCATTCCTGGTCTATTGATTAAAATTACGATTGAACAATTGACATCCTCTCATTGAAAACATATATGACACATATCCATTATCAACCTTTGCTTGGACATATCACTGGTTCAGGGTTCAATGTCCATTCCACCCAAATCACATCGAATCTGCATACGCGTGGCATGCTTTTTAATGAGAATGAAACTCCTACCAGTTGCGATAAGGCCATATAGGGCTTAAACAAAAAACGTAGGCTAAGTTATCACAACTTGAAAAACGTCATGCTTGAAATTTGTCCCAGTTGTGATGAGGCCATACAGGGATTAAACAAAAAATGTAGACTAAGTTATCACAACTTGAAAAAGTTCATACGTAAGAGAGAATAAAACATTGGTGGTATAGGAAATACTGTCGTTCCAGTGTCCAGTGTCAATGCCAGCCAAACCACATCAAATGTGTATAAGCATTGCATGCTATTTATTTAGAGTGAAAATCATCCCATTTTCCATCAGGTCATCCTGCCCTTGAACAAGAAATGTAGACTAAGTTACCACAACTTGAAAAAGGTCATGCGCGAGAGAAAAAACTACATTTCTACTCTTCCTTTTAGAGAGAAACTGACATATCACAATCTAAAAAAAATTGTTCATGCACAACACACCAGAAACAAATACGGTCATGTATCCCACAATGGTCATGAAACTATCCGAGAGGGAAAAATCACATTTCGTGGGCTAGAAGCAACAACATGCACTACTACCAATGAAAACCAGCAAACAATTTCAACCCATACTTCCCTGCAAAAGAAAGATGAAAGACAGACCTACATGAAACAAATCAAAGACGCTTCTTCCATTCCATGTGCAATTTGCGATCAATTGAATTCCGCAAAAACCAGTAAGTCTTTCACGCTTGATTTGGAAGCAGAATACCTCCTCTTGACAACACATGATAAAACATTTTTTAGTGGAAAAATTTGTCTTCCATGCAAACGGTCGCTTGAAAATGGAAAACTGCCACAATTTGCAACCCCTGACCAAATAAGATGTAATACACCACTACCAGATGTAAGTGCACTTATGAAACTTGAAGAGAGACTTGTGTCTCTGCAAATTGCATTTTCACAAATCATGCCCTGGGGATATAAATGACCCCAGATGGGCTTAACATGATCAATTATTAATGTGCATGTTCAGTTAGATGTTGTGCAAAAATCCTTGCCACAATTCATTAGCAATACAATGACAATTGCTATGCCTCTCAAAAGACGTTTGCGATACAAAAATGTGTATCAGATAGGAAAAGTGCGTGTGCATGCTGTTATGAAAGAATTAAAGGAATTATGTTCCAAGGCCCTGTACAAAGCATATAACATTTGTATAAATGAGAACTGGAACAATGTTCTTGGAGAAGAGGATGACAACTCTGCAGAGACTCTCGAAAATGTTAGTGAATTTGATATAAGTGATGAATCGGAGAATGAAACACCTGCTAAGACATTGGTGCATGGATTCACGGATTCATAGTGCATTCATGACTTTCAAGACAAGATTGTCGAAATTGCACCTGCTGAGGGGCAATGTCAACTTGGAATATTCAAGGACATATTCGCTGAGGAAATGAACTTCCCAACACTCTTCTATGGAGATCCACCTCCCACTGACATTACAGAATGATTCAGTTATCATAAAATAGTTCGATGGGAGATGCTACATTCAAGTGGTGACTTCTCTTGTCACATAACAAATTAGTTTTTCAAAACAATGCGCATAATAATAGAGCAAGTTTTGTCTTGCATGTGGGTCCGAATAAGAAAAGGCTAGTTACAAGGAAGAAAGTTGTTTGCCAAGGATGTCAAGTACAAAGTAAAACTAGAAAAAATTCTGAAATCTGATATTGGATACATAGATTTCAAAAACATTCGCATCTCTCCTGAGTACTTGCAACAAAACAAGAAAACTATTTTTTCAATGATCTGGCAATTGGGCCCGCCAACATTTTTTATCACATTTACAAGTGCAGAGCATTTCTGGGATCCATTGGTGGTTTCTGTATCTGACTTGCATAGGAACAGGAAACGGAAAAAATAAACCGATACACTAGAAAATAATGACATTGACTACCTCATAAGAAAAGACCCAGTGACATGTATTCGCTACTATAGACATAGAATAAATGCTTTGAGACAATTGATATGCCACGATGAAACGTTTTTCGGAAAAATATTGGACTATTTTTTTGTGACTGAATTCCAGAATAGGGGGAATGAACATGACCACACACTCTTGTGGATAGAGGGTGCACCAATCTATGGAGCTGACAACAATTCACAAATTGAGCAATTTCTGGACGAATACATAACATGCAACACAAATCATTTGGATCTAGAACTTGCCAAAGTTCATAGACATTATCATACAAGAAGTTGTATAAAACGAAAAAACTCGCATTGCAGATACAACTTTTTCGTGCCGCCAATGAGAGAAACAAGAATCATAGAGCCACTTAGTTTAGAGGACAATGTTGTTGTTGAGAAATCTAAATCCTTGTTCGCATTTCTATAACAAGGAGAGTTTGATGAGTTGATGAGCTTCAATGACTTCTTGATAGAGCTAAATCTATCAGAAGGTGAGTACATCCAAGCCATACAATGTACGCTTAAACAACGAACAATTTTCCTTAAATGAAAACTTTCCCATATTTGTAACAACAGTTTCTCCAAGGGCATGCCAGTTATGTGGAATGCAAATACAGATGTGCAGTATGTCCTCAATGCATATGATGCAACATTGTATTGTACCTTGTATATGACAAAGGTTGAAAAATCTATGACAAATGCATTCAGAAGAATACACAAAGAACATGAAAGAAGTCATATTGATGCCATACAAATGATACGTACGGTTGGAAATACATTGCTTAATATTCAACAAATGTTTGCTCAACAAGCAGTCCACATTGCACTTTCCTTGCCCCTCAATTGTAGTTCAAGAAAATGTGTCTTCATAAACACATCTCCACTTGAGAAACACACATTTGTACTTAAACCACCGGTTTTTCTAGAACAAGAGCCTGGCAATTCAGAATACGTACTATGTCTCTCTATTATTGATTATTACCTCCAGCATCCATCTCCTATTAGGCATATCTGCTTAGCAGAATTCATATCACATTACAAAAAAAATGGTGTGCCCATATCAAAAAGAAAAAAAACCCTCTATGATACGGTTTGTCAAATACAATAAACATTATGACTATGAAAACTATTGTAGAAAAAAACTGTTTCTATACGTTCCGTTTGATGAAAACGAAGAGACATTAAAACATAACTTCTTTACATGGGAAGCTGCGTATGTTGCCTCTGAGACTATAGTGCAAATCAATGAAGCTAGATTTACTTACAATGTTAATCCAACATGGGGTGATCTATAAATTGTAGTTAATGAGCTAGAAAACCCTCACAATCTTGATGAGACATTCACAAACCGAAAAACAACCAGAACTCCCTACGAGTCCTATGACTTGCGAGCGGATTTGCCTCTTCCTCGAGCAGGTGGTAGTGAAATACGTATCAATCTTGGTTTTCAAGTCACAAAACATCCTTTCCTTATTGAAAATAATGAATACCAAAGAATAAGACGTCTCTTGAATTGAGAACAAAAAACAATTCTAAAGGACATTGTGCTTAAAAAATGCTTGAACATGGACACTCTTGTGCACTTGTTCCTTACAGGCGGAGCAGGAACAAGTAAGACATTGACAACAAAAGCATTGTTCCAAATGCTTATACGAATCTATGATTAAAAAAATTCCTCCGATCCTGTGAAACCAAAGGGCCTAATAGTTGCATACACAAGAAAAGCTACATATAATGCAGGTGGAACAACAGTCCACTTTGCATTTTTAATGCCTTTTAACAAGTCACAGTTTCTTCCTCTTAGCAAGGAAATGTTAGATACGTTGTCTAAGATTTATGATGAACTCCAACTTGTCTTTATAGATGAAGCATCTTTGATTGGAAGTCACTTATTGTATTCCATTAAAAACCGACTTAGAAGCATAAAACATGTGCACTCAAAATACTTTGGAAACAATGACGTGATATTCTGTGGGGATCTTTACCAGGCACAACCGATCCAAGATTCTTTGATATTTGAACAACCTACGGTTAACATGCAAACTGTGACACATGACTTCTGGAGAGACAATATTAAATGCTTTGAATTGCATACTACAATGTGCCAGACAGATGAAACATTTATTGCAATTCTAAATAGAATGTGGACAAACAACCAAACATATGATGACTTAACATATATTAATTCGAGGTGCTTGCAACCTACACCAATAGACCCAACGTTCCCTTACATGTTCTACACAAGTAAGGATGTTGCAATGCATAACAGGTACATACTATCACTCATGCTTGGCGATGATATCATCATCAATTCAATTGACCTGGAAGAAGACAACCATGGAAATGTGCCATGTCATGAACATACAACCACTTTACCTTTTCAACTTGTCCTGAAATTAGAAATGTTGGTTGAAATATATGCCTGCAACTATGATTCACATGATGCTTGGTCAATGGTGCAGATGGAATACTCAAAGTCTATACCAAAACATAAAAAATTGATGTCCTTTGGATTAAGTTCCATGAACCGCATATAGGCAAGTGACAAGCAAGCAAGTTGGCTTATCTATATAATTCAAACACTGCAAGTGATTGGACACCTATTTTGTGAATATCAAATCTAGTATCAACATTAGCAAAGAAAGGTCGACTGAAGATTCAAAAACAGTTTCCAATTAAACTTGCATGTGCACATACAGTCCACAGATCACAAGGACTAACACTTGATAATGTTGCATTTCAGCCTGCCAGAATTCAGATACATGGACTTGTATACACAACATTGTCTCGTGTCAGAAGCATAGACTCCTTGTATTTACTAAGTCCTCTTACAAAAGATAACTTCGAAGTCAAACATAAAGTTGATATTGAAATGGAACGCCTCAGGACTACGGAAAAATGGTATCTGCAGTATGATTACCAATTCATACAAACAAAGTCATCTGTATCAATTCTCTTGCTTAACACACACAACTTACATGCACACATGGATGATATACTCAAAGACTATGATACAATGCAATCCGATATTCTGTGCTTGCAGGAAACATACATGGCATTATGCATGCAAAACAAACAATTTCCAAATCACAATTGCATATCAAGTTACATTACACATGGGGTGATGATATTGGTGAAAAAACGTGTACCAATTTTGGACCATATACATTTCGAAGAAAATAATGTTGAGATGGTGCTTGCAAAAATATTTTTCCATGGAACAAAAATTGCAATATCGAATCTGTATGATGCTCCCCATGCGACATTCTCCAACATACTAAATGTTATTTCCAATGCATTAGGCCATTTTCATATGAAAGGCCATTGTTCTTGTAGGAGACTTCAATATTGACATGGTACAAAATAATGCCATAACAAAAGAATTGGAAAACTACATGTGAAATACAGTCTCCGCTTTCTTTTGAACAACACAAGCCATGTGCAAAATGCACTTATTGACCATGCGTGGTCAAATGTGCCCATTCTTCAATACAACATATTTATCTTAGAAACATATTGTTTTGATCAAGATACAATTGGTATTGCACTTGAATTATGAGATATACATCAAACATATTGCAAATTCATATTTCTATTTTTCAAAGCATATCTGTATAGCTTGTTGCAAAAAAATAAAATTATCCAGCTTTTTAGTTTTCCTTGGTTTGTACACATACTGGTCTGATCACCACACAGTTGGTGTTGCACTTGAATTATGAAATATGCATAAGTCATATTGTAGAATCATATTTGTATGCTTCAAACCATATATGTCTTGTTGCAGAAAATCGAGATATCCAACTTCTTAGTTTTCCCTGGTTTGTAGTTACTTTTGGTCACAATTTTTTTTTTGCAAAAGAAAATACACACACACATGTATATATATATATATATATATATATATATATATATATATATATATATACACACACACACACACACAAGGAAACTTGAATGAACTAAAACAAAAAAAAAGGTGTATTCTTCTAACACTATCTATTCTCTGTCCTCTTATTCTATTTTATTTAGTCTATGTACATAGTACTTGATTTTTTCTTTACATGTCAACTTATGTTCATGTTCGTTTTGTTTTGTGATTTTGTTCATAGAAACAAAAAGGAAAACTAGACACCGCAAATAATTCCTAACCAGGAATGTAGAAGAATCCATGCAAAGGTGTGTTTTTCTACCCGTGTTCAATATCCAATAGTTCAGAGCATGTCGGAAGAACCACAGTGACAAGCAAGCACCGTCACTGTGGTTCTTCCGACATGCTCTGAACTAATCTCTCACCACAGAAACCTAATTTATCCAATAGTTTTTCGTTTATTCTGTCTATATTTGTTGAACTGGTTTGCAGGTCTGTTTTTTTTTTTTTCCTCCTTCGACACTCCATATCTTCCTGTACGTTGGCTTGTCTTTGTGTCAATTATATTTTATGTGATGCTATCTTGAAATAAATAAATTTGTACTCCATATTTTATTTTCATGTGTTCCTACGTAACAATTTGTTTTCATGTCGGTTCTTACCTCCCTTTCTTTTTCCTGTTCTATACTTAGTTGTTCTCCCTTTTTTTTCTTCCCCTCTATTATCCATTTCTGATTCTATAATTAGTCCCATGTCTATGCTCACGGGTTCCCAGTATGGCAGAGTGGCAAATTCCATGTCCATCTATATCTCTACATCATGAGTCCGACCGACCGCCGCTCATTTTCATAGTTCACAAATTTTATGTCCGTTGGTTCCTGCGTAGGCGCCATCAAACTCCCATTCCCTGTGTGCACGGTATACATCTTTCACCCGAAACTTCAGTGATCTACAATTTGACCTAGACTCAAAGCTTGCGACTCATTTTTCGCAGCATCTGTTGATATTTCAAAGCATCTATTAATATTTTTCTCAGTTTGTCTCAACAGTTAGCCAATTTTATGGCTGCGGGTTCCCCCCCAATGAATTATTGAACTCCCATGCCCTGTGTTCGGATAACATCTTGCATCCAAAACTCTAGTTATCTACAATTTGACCCTGGGCTCCTCGAACTCCCAATCCTCACTCTTTATCGAACTCACAATTTGCATATCCATCTATATCTTTACATCACGAGTCTGATCGAGCGCTTTTGTTTCCTTATCCAATTTTATGGACATGGGTTCCTGGCTACGCGTTATCAAACTCTCATTCCCCGTGTTCTGAGTATACATATACCATCCAAAATTTGGGTGATCCATGTCTATGCTCGCAGGTTCCCAAGACAACGGAGTGACAGATTTCATGTCCATCTATATCTCTACATCACGAGTCCAATTGACCATCGTTCGTTTTCATAGTTAGCGAATTTTATGGCCACGGGTTCCTATGTGGGTGCCATCCAACTCTCATGCCCCATGTTCGCGGTATACATCTTGCACCTGAAACTTCGATGATCTACAATTCAACCCGGACTCGAAGATTTCGACTCATTTTTACCATAATCTGTTTATATTTCAAAGCATATGTTGATATATTTCCTAGTTCGTCTCAACAATTAGCCAATTTTATGACCCCAGGTCCCCCCCCAATGCATTATCAAACTCCCATGCCCCGTGTTCGGATAACATCTTGCATCCAAAACTCTTGTTATCTACAATTTGACCCCAGACTCCTCCAACTCGCAAGCCTCACCCTTTATCGAATCACAAATTGTATATCCATCTATATCTTGACATCACGAGTCCGACCGAGGTTCCGGGTTAAAAAAAGTACCAAAGCATCTTTAATTCGCGTCCATGCCCGCCACATTTTCCCCTTCCCAATAGACATGAATTATGATTTAATTGGTGACAATTCATAGATGTTCGAAATTATTTGCATTAATAAGCGGAAAGCTCGAGGTAATCTCCCATTAAAATCCATTTATGGGAGAATATTATGGAATTTGATTAGTTTCCTCTGTCGATCTTGAATTCACAAAAAAATGATGGTTGTTTTTGTTTTTGTAAGACGTCATCATAGAAAGAATTCAATATAGTGATGGACTGCTGTCATCTACAAAGGTGTTCACATGATGTCTCTCTTTAGTATTGTGCACATAATTTTAGAACCTTACAGGTTTTCATATCTGAGGCTCTGCCTGCATATGAAAATGTTGCTCCGCCATTCCAAATTGAACATAGTTTGCATTTGGGCCACAGAGAACAACAATAAAATAAAATAATATGAAATTTGTTTAAGTAAATATCAACAAATTATCTTCTAACTTGAATTTTCTTCTGTCAAAATCCAGGTATATTACACAATTGTCAGTGTTTTCCCCACTTTTCAATAGCTTCTCGATTTCCCTGCCATCTTCGCATGCTTTCCCAATGCAAATTGATGACGCTTTTATTATCTTTGAAAAGATTGACATTAAAAGGCGAAAAGGTCGAGGACATCTGCCATTAAAACACATTGAACCAAGATTTACCGGAGATTGTATTATGATGTTGCAGCATCCATTTTAAATACAATAAGGAGAAAAGGAAGGTTTTCATCACCTTATGGCTGCAACTTGACATCATGTCTGTGGAGATACCCTAAATATTTTCAGGAATGAGGACCAACGTTTTTAGTGGTCCATAGCTTATGACTACTACTTGTCCACTTTTGCCCAGATGAAATTTATCTAGACATCTGAAATTGCAATGACACATTGTATCCCAATTTTTTTTTTTTTTTACTTTAAGGACTTGGTCACGTGCTGCACCGAGAACTATATTCTGAATGAGTGGATTTTCCATATGGGCAACCATTTCCAAATCTCCCTATCACCTAAAGTATTTCGAAAGATGTTAACACTTCCCAACACAATGCCTACTTTCAAGGGAGAGAATTGTAAGCAGTTCTTAAAGAAGCATGCCAATGAACTAGACCTCTTGCCGAAGTTATTACAGGACCCAACGCTCGCTCCCCGGGACATGGACATATTACAGGTTAGTGCATGTAAAAACCTTTTTCAGAAAATTGCATTTCTTTTCACGAGGACAATGAGACAAGAAAGTACAACTGACATCTCTCGGATGATTCTATATTTTTTAAATTTTACAGTCAAGCAACAAATCATCTTCCATTGCCACAAGTTGATTTCCATTCAAAACTCTTCCATTTATTGCAATACAGGAGGTAGAAGAAATTCTTTATGCCACCTTATTTAATTTTCGTCATGCTGAATTGCTATCCATTTCCTGGACTATATATGTGTAGGAAGATGAACTCTGAATTTGACCCATTAACATTCTCACACCAGAAATTATGGAGACACGACACTTGCCAACTATTTTATAAGGTCTTCAATTATTTTGTTTCATTTTTTAAAGCATTGATATTTGGAAGGTATTTCCCCCGATTCTCTGGCCAGCCGAAAATCTTCCTGGATAGGAAGGACACAGTAGAAGAAATGGAGAACTATAATGTTATAAGTATTTTCGGGTCTAAAAAAAATCCTTGTTTCCTTCCATGTCACATATCTGGTACAATGTTTTTTTTCTGGAATAGCAAGGGAGTACATCTATTGGTTACATTTTTTCCATGAAAAAAGGAAAGGAAAATTCATATCTATGCCTTGGAAAGTCCAGGATTTCATGGTTAGGAACCGCTTCAACAGTTCTTTCACTTACACTATCCTGATTGGACTCCGAACCAGTACCAAATATTCGCACAAGAAAAACTGAAAAGACCCGGGTGAAAAAAGTGCCAAATCCCTGACTGCCACAGCCAAGACCACAGCATTTCATGGCAGTACTCCAATGACTTACCCAAGTAACAAAGTCACTTCTTCAAGCGGAGGAGGAGATAAGAACCCTCACTCCGAAAAAATTGAAAGTTATCACAAGCTTCCCGCGGGAAAAAAGCGGAAAACAATAGTCCAAGAACAGGAGGGACCAAGGGGAGAAATTGATATCTACGATCTCTCCCTCGAAGATATGGAACTAGAAATTGACATTGAAAAATTGTTCCTTGACAACAATCACCTAGACATCACTACTCCTCAAAATCTTGGGATGGAAATTTTTGGCGTCAGAAGTCACTCCTGGATTGCGACAGAAGCAGAGCCCAATGCCCATCAGTTTTTTGTCACAAATAATTTAATGGGGGTGATCGAATGGAGTTAAACTTAGGACAATATCGTTTGACTTAGAAAACTAGGCCAAAAATGCATAGGGAAGTGAGGGCCACAACTAACTTCAGTTAGTAATTTGGGTTAAAGTTAGAGTAGAGGGAAGACTTAGGAGAAAAGGGAGGAGACTGCTCTCGGCATCAGGCCTTCCAGCAACTTGGGGAATAAAAAACAAACACTGAAATGTGTCTAAATGACATAGTGATAACTGCACACTGATCAAACCTATCATACTATGCAGCCACAACCATCCGACTGGATCTTGCAATTCTAAATCCTTCAGTGCCAGGTGAAAAGACAATGTGAGAGATTGTTTAAGACTGGTGCAGAGATTGTAGTGATCAACCATACATCATCCTACAATATGAAACCCTCAACTAGATCCTCCAATTCTGAGTGTTTCAAACAACCGACAAACAAAACAAAACAAAAGAGAAGCTGACTTCCATCAATTTGACAGTCTCAAATCGAAATACATAACCAGAGCTTCCTCAGAAACTATACAGTCGGGAGCTTATCTCAACCATCAATAAATTACAAAATGGCAAAATTGCCTACATATACTCAAAGAAAAACAATCAACAACGAAAATGAGACACTGCATTAAAAACATTACATCTGTATGTCTGCTGGCAGTCTGCACATGCAGTCTCTAAACGGTCGTGCACTTATGACAGACACAATCAGACTCCTGACAACCCTGCAGATGAATAAACATGCCTTTAATCCTTTGCCAGACTTTCCATTTATAGTGGAAACGATGTCTAACCACCCCCAACAACTTCAATAACTGTTTCCTTTGGATCGGGAACAACCCTGATCAAATCTTCCTTTTGGGACGTGGAGGGCTTCTCATGGTGCCACCTGTATACGCCAACCGTCTACTTGGAAAGATTTGTAGGCAGAGGCGATGAAGGGGGCACATGATGGTGTATGAACGAAGGTCAGGCGGGGATGATTTGGCATGCTCGGTGTGGAAAGGGGAAGGGGAGTGACCAAGGAGACGACAGGGGCGAGACACATGGCAAGAGGGAGGATACATCAGTTATGGCGGGACGACACAGAAGGGAGTGGGACAGATGTCAAAAGATGAGGAGGAGCGAAAGGAAGTGGTCCATGTCGCACGGACAAGTGGAGAACAGATGGTAGGTGATAAGATAGCACAAGAGGCAACACGATAGGAGGGGGCTCCATGACAATACCACTCCATTTCGGAACCCCC